>MU738192.1:72630-94512 GCA_026770625.1 Nicotiana glauca
CCCGGGCATCGGGTGAAGAATTCGCAATTAAGATAGACATATACTTAATTGCCTTGTTTGGTTGAAGAATAGGAGTTGTAAATGCATTCTTGCTAATATTAATACCATAGACATATAGGTTTTAATTTAACTTGAATAGATGCATAAGAACTCGAAAGATTCTTATGAATATTATTAACCCTATAATCAATAACCTGGATAATTCAATAAATCAATCTTAAGCTAAGATAGTAGCATGATCTCTAGCAAGTCCATGACCCTGGAATATTTTTCATATAAATTGTTAACAGAAAATTGTATAAGTGTTGTAGTAATTTTGTATTGTATTATTGTTTAATTACTAAGTCATTTGTAAATTGGTTCTTTATATATGTTGTGATAATTTATCTTGAATTGACAATTTTTTGAGTCTAAATCAGTCGAGAAGTTGATCACAATTCCTCGTGGGAACGATACTTTACTTACTACTATATTACTTGTCGATCGCGTACACTTGCGTGAGTGTTTTGGTCGCAACAAGTTGCTTAGAATTTAATTATAGAATCAGTTACTTGAAGTGTTATTTATATTATGCAATTGAATTGAATAGATTTAGGTCATTCGGAGTCGAATACTCGTGGCAAGAACGTGGTTTCAAGTTGATTTTGAGCCGGTTCGAGGTAAGTGGCTTGCCTAACATTGTGTGGGGGACCTTCCCCTTAGGATTTGGTATTACTGTTAATTGAAATGCCTTGTAAGTGAGGTGACGAGTGCATACTTGTGTTAATTATTGAAAATTTAATTTTCATTAAGTAATTACTAGTATGTTTTTTTCCTGTTTATATATTACCTGCATTTAAAGCATGTTGTTAGCTTAGGAAAGCATGTCTAAGTATTTTCATTGCCTTATTTGCTCAAACTGCTTTACTTGAATTCCGTGCAGCATGCTAGGCTAGAATTACTTGTTTGCCTTGTTATGAAATTGACATTTCTGAATATTTTCCTGATGCTGCTGTGTAATTATATTTGGGACTACGGATGTGGAATTCCGGTAGCTCCCCCTTCTTTGTTTATTTGGGACTACAAATGTGGGATTTCGGTAGATCCCCCTGCACAGCTATATGGAACTACGGGACTTCACCCGGTAGATTTTCCCAGTACAGGGTATTTAAATTTGTAACTACGGAACAGGATTCTAGTAGATCCCCGCGCACTATGAGTTGGACTATGGGACGTCATTCTGGGAGATCCATCGGATATGTATATTTGGGACTATAGGACGGTATCCTGGGAGATCCCTGATTATTATTTTGGTGTTGAACCGTATTTCTTTCTTTGTTTACCTTACCTCTGTAATAGTTGTTGTTGCCCTTTATATCTTGTGTTACTTTTACGGCTGTACTTATTTATAATGTTCTGTTCTACACTGTCAAACTTTATATTTTATTTAACCTCAGTAGGGCCCTGACTTTTCTCATCACTACCACACAGAGTTTAGGCTTGGCACTTACTAAGTACCGCTGTGGTGTACTCATGCCTTTTATACGTATATTTTTCATCTACAGATCCAGGTACTCTGACTCAGTCATATCACCCTTGAGTCAAGGCGACTGCTCCAGAGACTTCGAGGTATATCTGCCGCATCCGCAGACCGAGGAGTCCCTTTACATTCTACCTTGTAGTGATAGCCCTTCTAATTTCTTCTGTTGATGTAGATATTCCGGGGTTAGAGCATTTTTTTTATATTCGTAGCTTGTGATTCATGGGTTTCTGGATTTTAGGAGAAATGCATTGGTTTTTAAGAGTTAATATTGTGTATGCCGAGTGGCACTTTTAAACGATGTTTTATTACTTTATTCCTGTTTTAAATTGTTTTCTCCCGCAAATTTGGTTTATCTTCTGCATTTTAGGTGTACCTAGTCGTAGAGACTAGGTGTCGTCACGATAGTTCACGGAGGGCGAACCGGGGTCGTGACAAAATTATGCAGTGGAAAACTTCAGCATATTTGAATTTGTCGGATTAGAATGTTAGAATTCAACGTGAAACAGATTTAGAATGCAAGTTCAACATATTAGTGAAGTCATTCAAATAACTTCAATCAATCAATCAGAAAACATATATCATGAAATCAACCAGTTTCAAAAACTATTTTGGATTCTGAAGACGAATTTGAATACTTACAATATATTTTGTAATTTTGAATTTAGAATTTGAATCTGGTTGAAATTTTGTTTGCGAGAGGCAATCTGAGGAGAGATGGAGTGATGGAGGAGAGACAGAGGCGATGTGGAATTTGAATCTGGTATGCTTGATGCATCTTTTATATGTTTTGGAAGAGGTATAATGGTCATATTATTACGAATTTTTTGTTAGTTGGTTACGAAATTAATAGTTTTTAAAAATTGTGTATAGGTTAAAAGGTGGCATAAATATAGGGTATGGCTGCAAATCGCCCTCCAAAATTGCTTAAGAAAATTCGAAAATGAGACTAGTTTTGGAATTGTTCAAATTCTTTTAGCTAAAATCCCAAACCTTATTCTAAAAAGTAAAATATATTTATAAAATACAGAAGTCACTTTTAATTAATTAACATATACTACTAAAATAAAACTAGATATTAAAAGTGAAATTATTTTTTTATTTTTTTTTTAAATTTTATAAGAGGTAGATAAATAAAGAATAACTAGATAAAATATACTGTCACATTTCATACCATTTTAACTCGTATATAATATATATGACTAGTAGGGTCCTGACCTTCCTCGTCACTACTCGACCGAGGTTAGGCTTGGCACTTACTGGGTACCGCTATGGTGTACTCATGCCTTTTCTGCACTTATTTTTTGTGTGCAGATCCATGTTCTTCTGCTCAGCCATATTATCCGTGAGACGAGGCGATCCGGACCGCAGACCTAGAAGTCCCTCTCTATATTCTCCCTTCAGTTATAGATTTCTTGTATTTTTCTTTGTTTAGACTTCTAGAGTTAGAACACTATGTATTTCTTTAGCTTGTGATTTATGAGATTTCGATTTTGGGAGTGTTATGTTCAGTCGAGAGTGTTATTATTGTATATGCCGAGCGACATCTTAAACTCTTTTAATTATACTTACTTGCGGAGGCGGATTCACGTGGAAGGGGATGGGACACGTGCACCCATGCTCCCCTCCTTAGTCTATGTATCACAGGGACATTTTTTGGATAAAGTACTTAATTTTCCACGTGGGAACCCATGGTCAAAAGAGCATTTGGTGCAGTGGTAGCTTTGTGCACCATTGACCCCCACGTCTGGTGTTCGAATCCACTCCCCTATCTTCCATCTCTAAGTCATTTTTCTATTTCTATTTCTTTTTCTGTTCTCATGCCCTGTCTTTCTTTTTTCCCATGCATTCCTCTCTTTTTCACCCTTCCTTGAATTAAATATTGAGTTTAACACTTGTAACTACAAATAATGATATTATTATTGATAGTTCTCCAAGGTAAGTTTTAGAAAATCAAATCAAACGGTGGGTCAGATAATGGTGCACTCATCCTGCTGAAATCCTGGATCCGCATCTGCTTACCTGTTAGTTCTAGTTTTATACCTTTAATTCATTTTCCACAATATGTTAGGCTTGCCTAGTCGTAAAGATTAGGTGCCGTCATAACAGTTCATGAAGTAAGAACTTGAATTGTGACAAAAAGTGTAAAAAAAAGAAGTAAAAGGAAATAAAGAATAAAGGAAACAAAAAGGTAAACGTAATAGTTAGTTTGACATGTTTGAAGGAGTAGCAAAGAAGTCTTTTGGGGATACGTTAATACTAAGAAGTTCCTCCTTTTTTTACCTTAGGGAGCAATTAGGCTAGACATTAAAAATTACTTTTCATGAAAAATTGTGTAAATATATCTAATGATCTAAGCTACTTCATTGGTAAACACTTTAATGTTTGAGTATAGTGCTCAAAAGAATATAGTTTGAGGAAGGTGTGTTCTTTGAGCGGTGATCCCGAAAGAAAAAAAAAATTAGATATGTTTGAGACTATACAATGTTTTAATGCCCCGCCATCTTTTGTAATGTAATATAATACTTTTGAGCCTCTAAAATACTTTCTCCTTATATGTTCAATTTAATGTTATGTATTTGATTTTGTAAATCATCATTCATATTTCATCCTTTTTCTTAAAGTATTTATGAAGCATTTGTTGAAGTGACGAGGTGGAGTGGATGTATATTATATATGGTACTGATCATGGAGTAATTTGGACGCCGCTCACTTGCAAGTTGTGTGTTGTGACATGTATAGTGCTTGAATTAAGGAAATTGCGAGCTTGTTTTGTAATTAAATACTTATAATTTATATTTATAATATAATCAATTCATAGGATTAAATTATGTATGCATATAAATAAAATTTCTAACTGTTTTATCTCAACTAAATTTAGACAAAAAATATTATATCCTTCATTTACTATTATTTTTTATAACCGCGCTATGCATGGATAAATTGACTAGTTTAAAGGACAAAGGAGGAACTATTTTGAACATACCTAATAGATAAGTGACTATTTTTGTCATTTTCTCCCAATTTCACATATTTCACGCAGCTATCTTTAACTTTGCCCCCACTTATCTCTCTTTCTTTTTTCTTTTTTAACAGCTCACACCAATCCTACTAAGCATTTTCTTTTCTTCAATTTCTGCTAAGGATTGCTGTGTTAATAATTTAACTTTTTGTTCCTTTAGATCTGATTTATTAAAGAGCTATTTTACTTTGTGACTAAGAGAACTAGTCATATTAGGTTTTCTAGTGTTTGGCATTCAGATTTGCGTCTCGCTTCCACAACCATTCTCTTTAACCCTCATAGCACTGTGGTCTCATAATCTGGTTTGATAAGTGGTTTGTTATTATCTTATTTTCCTTTTCATCAAAGTGATTGCATTTCATTTTCACGAAAATGAAAAAAAAAATTTCAATTGAGAAGATTTGTACAAAAATACTACCTAACAAAATATCTTGCTATTTGTATATCATGGCCCTTTGTAATTTTTAATTTAAGAAAATAACCTTTTTAGATCTAATTAGGGGTGAACGTTCGGGCAGTTCGGATTGCATATGAAATTTCAGTTTGGATTTTCAGTTTTCGGATTGACAAAATGACAATCCAAATAAGTTCGGATTGTATCGGATTTTTTAAGTTCGGTTTCGGATTAATTGGTTTGGATATTTTGAATTTTCGGTTTTGAGCTTATAACTTGAGATGTTTCTTCTTTTTACAAAAATGAATATTCAAATGAAGTACTCATATTAGACTGTCTGAAAAATTCTTCATTTTCACCGTAATCATCCAAATGAAATATTAAAGCAAAGAAATTATTATATAACAAAAATATTTAAAAAATACAATAGAGACGTCAATACAACAGATAAGAAGTAGAAATAGTAAAACCATATCCAAATAGAAAGTATTCTCATAATAACTTAGTAATTAATATTGAATATATATGATATATTTAATGTGTAGGGTATTGAACTTATTACTATTGACATATGAATAATGAACTAAATATAAAATATAAGAATTTCGAATTTCCGGATATCCAAAAATTTGAAGTATCAAATCCAGTATCCAATCCGAAATCCAAAATTTTAAAAAATTAAATCCAAAATCCAAAAATCCAAACTAAAAATTCATATTTTTGTTTGGATTTCGGGTTTGTCCAAAGTATGTCAACCCCTAGATCTAATCCACGGATCTCTTGCCAATCTTAAATTAACACTTGCAAAAATAAAAAGGTCCTTTTTCAATTTCTTCCATACGAAGAGTTTTATTTCTAGGAAATTGGCACAGTGGTAAATCAGGAGATACAATCAGATTGGAACTGAATGACAAAGTCTTTTTTCCTTTTAACTTTTCCCCCTTAGCCTCTCCTTCTTTCTTAAGAAACAGGTTTTCTTGATGCCACCAGCTGTCTTGACTCCATTTATTCCAATTGTGTAGTGACACAAATAAAAGCAAAAAGAAACTCAATTTACATCAACTCTTCCTTCTATGATAAGAAAGAAACACACCTATTATATAATATTCCTACAACCTTTCACTTCCACTTGTAAGTTAAAACATTTGATCATTCATTTTTCTCTTCAAGAAAATGGCTGCTACTGATCAAGAATCCAGAGTTTCACTGAAGCTTTTGATAGATGACAAGGAAAATAGAGTTATTGTTGCTGAATCCAACAAGGATTTTGTTGATATATTATTCAGTTTTCTCACCTTTCCAATTGGAACAATAATCAGATTAACCAACAAGCAGCCATTGTCACAGATAAGTCCAATTTCTGCTTGTTTGAACAATTTATACCAAAGTGTTGAAAATATTAGTGTAAAACACCTTTATTCAGAAAATTGTAAGTCACTCCTTTTAAATCCAAGAAATCCACGCAATGAAGATTGCTTCAAGTTGAAAGTGAACATAGATGATTCTGTTTCCAACAAGTACTTCAAATGCTCTAATAAAAGTTGCTCATTAATGAGCTGGTTGCGCAATGTTAATTGTTCTTGTGGAGGGAGGACAACTAAGGAGGTATTTTCAGAAATAAGAAATCCAACAAATGATTATGATGGTGTTTTTCTTAGGGGAGGAATAGAGTTTATAATCAGTGATGATTTAAGAGTGTTGCCTGGTTCTCCAAGTTCTCTCGTGAAAATGCTTTCTGATCTTGGCTACAGCAACATGAATCAGATAAAAGAGATGTCTGTGGAAGTTGGCAAGGAGGAGGTAAGATTCTTGCTTTTTCTATTATTGTTAGTTTCTATTATTGCTAGATTTTGAATAAGCAGGCTAGAGTAATGGATCCGTGCAGACCTAGCGGAAAATAGCGCACAATGAAAGAAAAGTATCTATATAGGCATGACAATTAGTTGGGATTAAGTTTTAGTATGTTTTATTTTAGGTCTTATGATTTCTAGGAGCCTTTTAGCCAAGTCAGTAGAAAATATAGAGAACTCCCAATACATTATATTTTTATTTTGCATAACATTGGATTAAGATGAATTTAAATGGAGCGAGACATGGTCAGTGTAGATTCACATAACCAATGACCTAGTTGTTGTTTGCTGTTGTTTATCTAGAGTAATGAGCTTAGGTTCTTGATCATATCATTTGACTGAAGTAGCTAGCTTAAAGAAATAAGATACGAAATATGCATAGCAGATATACAGATAGCAAAACAAATGTTGCTCCATTTTCAAGTCTCAAGTGATAAAAATGGATAATATATGCACCACCCCTTTGAAAATATCCTAATCAAATGAGAGTAAAAGTCACTTCAGATAAATGGTAGTCTTTGAATAAGAAGATATGAAAAATCAGTTTAAGATGTCCAATCTAATAGAAAGGAAAAACACTAAAGAGGAAATTGATTCAGTAAATAAAGTGCAATTCATGTGATGCATTACAAGAACTTAATGCAGTTTCGTGCTAGGAATTCCCTCTTCCTCATTTTGATGATATCTTATGTGCATTTTACTTGTTTTTCTCTGTCCAGATATTAAGACTGCTCACTTGTTCATTTATCTCAAAATCTCCCTTGACTGAGGTGTTTCTGAACAAGAAAGCTAATATAGTTGACAACAACTTCATGCCTGAGCCAAGAATTTCACCACTGTTTGCTGATAAATTCCATTACAGCGGAAACTCCTGGAAAATAAACCTGAAGCTAATATTAAACAAGTCTAGAAACAAGATACTATATGCTGAAGCAAATGATTCATTAGTCGATTTTCTCTTCAGTTTCCTCACTTTTCCTATTGGATCAGTGATCCGTGTTCTAAATGGGATTTCTGGACTTGGATGCATAGACAACCTGTACAAAAGTGTGACGGATTTAGAATCAGAATGGTTTCCTTATGATCGGTACAGATTACTCAACCCCGGTGTTGCACCAAGACATAAATGCCAGAATCAGTTGCTTCCGATTTCTGTGGGACTCGACGATTATAACCTTTTAGACCCCAGGTGCACAAGTGGTAGCACAAGTGATTTTGGCAGATTAACACTGTCACCTTCCTTGTTTATTGTTTCGGACGATTTAGTAGTCAGGCCTATGTGTTCTACATCAAGTTTTGGCTTACTCAAAGAACTAAATGTACCCTTGTGTGACATTGAAGAGCAAGTGATCTCCATTGATAAGGCAGAGGTAATTTCTGGACTCAGACTAAAAGCTAAAATACATTTCTTTAATCCAATTAAAAAAAATGATCTCCATGGTTTCTATGACAGGCACATCTCTTGCTGCAGGCAGCTTTTATCGGGTCATCATCTGCTTTAACACTTGCCTTGAGCTCTTTCTTGAATAAACAAAAACAAGAGATGGACTAATATGCTACAAACTACAAGATCAGCTTGGCTTGGTGGCTATATCATACTGTTCTATATTATATATTTGGATTGAGATGAGTTTAAATGGAGCGGCATGAAAAGCGAAGACTAATATAGTTGATTCTATATTTCTTTAGATTGAGGCATTGTTGTTGTTTGTATTGCCTACTGAACAAGCTTTTACTGCCCTGCTTGTTCATTTAAATGAGGTGAAATTAGATGGTAATGCTAGCAATTTGAGTGCTCTTATAAAGTGTCTTGGTGATGCAACACTAATATTTGATGATATTATGACTTTGTTACTATTTTCTGAGATATTCACAACTATAGACGAACAAATAGTTTTCCCCTGGCTCAATTCTTAACAAGTCTATGATATCTCTGTTTTTTTTTTTTGGGTTTCTCACCCGGTGTACGGTACCCGCATTAGAGATCGACTATATCCGTATTTGCACCGCGTAGGGCCCCATACTCATGGCTCGAACCCGAGACCTCTGGTTAAGGGAAGAGTAGTCTCATCCACAATACCACATACTTTGGTGGTCTCTGTCTTTTTGTTTGTGCTTCATTTCTCCAACTCTTACATTTAAATAATTTTGCACCTCTCATCTTTTATTGTAAATTATTTCATCTTTGATAAGTCTCTTCCAAATATTCTTTTTCAACCTCAACTTAATATTCTCTTTTTTTTAACTTCAACCAATTATTTTTTTTTGATAATTAAAAAAATTTATTTACTAGGGAAAATTAAGTAGGCGTTTGGACATAAAATGTAAAATTTTTGAAAAACAAAAGTAGTATTTGGAGTTAAGTTGAAAAATGATATTTGGAATTTGATATTATTTTTTAACATGCATTTCACTTGAAAAAAGTTGCATTTTTGTGAGTGGGAAAAAAAGTTTTTCTGAAAATTTTAAAAAAGTGGTCAAAATCACTTTTTGATTTTTGAAAAACTCATGTTCCGAAAAATTTCAAAAACTTGCAACATTTTGTAGACAAATACATTTTTGAAATTTTTTTTTTTGAAAAAAAAAAGGATTTTTTTTTTTTTGGATAAACAAGGCCTAATCATCTAACCTCCCTGCAGAAATAATTTCCTGAGATCCACTAGCCTCTTCACTGCTTTACTTCAACCAAATATTATTAAAGACCTATTCAAAAGTGTGGCACATGTATTTCGCCTGAATTTGAAGGGAATATCTTCTGAGAATATGTTGTTATTTTTGCGATCTAATGTTGGATCTAAAATGGTTGAAACTTGTCATATATTTTTTACCATGCTTTATAAAATAAAATAAAATTTAAAAATAAATATTTTGATTTTTTAAAGTCTTCGGAATGCAGAGTTGGTTAAATAGCTCCTAAAACTGGACAAGCGACAAATATAAAATCTAAAATGACAGATGTTAGAGTCAATTATCTGCAATAGAATAACCTAATACTCCACCTGTTCAATTTATATTTTAGACGACATATTTGATTCGGCATGAAGTTTAAAAAAACTGTTGAAGTGTCACGACCCAATTTTCATTATAGGCCGTGGTGACGCCTAACGTCGCCGCTAGGCAAGCCAACGATGAACTATCCATATAATTGTTCATTTTAATATTTTTAAAGTTATTGATTTTATTTAATAAAGGAACAGTTAATTGGTGATCGTAATAATGTCAAGCATGAAATAAACGAAAGAGTGAAGTAGTGAATTTAATAATAAAAAAATATGAAATATCTATTAGAATTTTCCAAAATTCGGTGTCACAAGTGTGCGGGCAAACTAGTAGAATATATAAAATCTCCTATACTATTGTCTGAGTAAGATAGACAAAAAAATAAATACAATAAGGAAGAGACTCGGGGTGTTGCAGAACAGAGCATAGGGAACAACTCACCACTAAGTCTCCGGGTAGCGGGGGTACGCGCCTGAATGGCCGCCAGATGCACCTACCTCAGATCCTGCACGATTAGTACAGAAGTGTAGCGTGAGTACATAAACAATATGCACCTAATAAGTATCTAGTCTTGCCTTGAAGAAGTTGTGACGACAACGACACTTACTAAGGGTCAATAAATAAAATATAGAAACCATAAGTAGGCATGAAATACATCAATAATAGTGAGATAAGAAACATAAATTTATAATTCTTAGGCATAATATTAATTTAAAGTCCCCCACTATCACAAGCCAAGTATTTAACACACAAGTAATTTCCTAGTCTCAGATCAAGAAGAAATATCAAGTATAATCGAACTCCGAGCAATATCCCGCACGATTTATGTCGAGGTCGTATGGCCCGATCCAGAATAGTGTGTACATTGCCAATGATCGATCGGCACGAACTATAGATGCATCTATTAAACTGCTGAGGTGTTCGGCCCGATCCACAGGAATAGAGAATACTCTACAAGCTTTGATTTACGACTACCACATAAGATTAATACCCAAAGAAGGCATAAGTTCCGCTAACAATCAAGTATTACGCCAAGACTCAAAGTAATGAAGCTCGGTCTTTACAAATCATTTATCCAATTTCAATTATAAATTTAAGTATTTAAACTAACAAGTTGGGTGCAAATAATACAAGTAATATATGATAGTCCTAAAACTATCCGGACATAAGAATGATTTTAGCTACGTACGGACTCTCGTCATATCGTGAGCATGTAGCACTCACTATTATTAGCAGATAACAATTTATAACACCTACGAGGATAATTCTCTTTTACAAGGTTAGGCAAGAGACTTACCTCGTTTTCAAGTTCTCTTCCCGATCCATAATTCACACCGAAAGCCTCAAATCGTTGCTACGCAAATCCAAAACTAGCCAAATGTACTACAAACTAATCAATATATACTCGAAAGTTAATAATTTCACTATTAGAGTAATTACCCAACCCAAATTGGAAGATTTCTAAAAATTTCCTCACGGCCCACGTGCCCCAATTCTGAAAATTTTTGTAAATAAATATTAACCATAACCTCACAAACACAAATGTATAGTTTCTACTTAATTCCATAATTATTTTCGTGGTCTAATCCCAATTTTATCAAAATCTAGGCTTTTCAACAAAAATCCTATAATTTCCATAACTTACATGTTAAAATCTAACTAAAATACATGTGTTAAACTCACATTAAGTAGTAATTACTTACTTGATAATAATAGGTGAAAATACCTCTCCAAGTGCTCCAAAATCGGCTAACCCAAAGTAAAAAGAGAGAAAATGAACCCAAGTCTCGTTTTAAAACAAAACACTACCTAGTTGACCTTTCTTCGCAATCGCGGAAGAGACCTCGCGACCGCGAAGGCAAAGCTGGACCAGGCCCAGGAGGTCTTCATCGCGAATGCGAGGGAAGACACACGAAGCAAAATCTTTCCCAGCCTGAGCTTCGCGAACACTATCAGCCCTTCGCAAATGCGAAGAGCAAAGGTGGTTAACCTACCCCAAGCCATTTATTCTATGCGAACGCGAAGGCCATAAGTCCTGAAGCTTCGCGGACGGGTAGGGAAAATTCCCAGTCCCCCAATTCCTTCTTCGCGAACGCGCTCCACCTCCGCGTTCGCGAAGAAGGAAAACAGAACCAGCAACACAGAATTTCAAACTTAGCTCGGGGTGGTCCGAAATTTATCCTAGCCACCTGGGACCCCGTTCAATTATACCAACAAGTCCATAAATATAATACGGACATGTCAGAACCCTCAGAACATGTAAAACAACATCAAAACTAAGAATCTCACCCCAAAACTAAATTGAATCAATTCATGAACTTCAAACTTTTCAACAACACCGAACGCATTGAATCTTACTTAGACAATTTAGAATGACATCAAATTTTACGTACAAGTCATAAATCACCATACAGACCTATTACCGGGCTCATAATCCCAAACGGACCTCGATAACACCGAATTCTATTTCAAACCAAATTTAAAGAACTTGAAAACCTTCAATGCGCCAACTTTCAACACTAAGCGTCGAAACGCTCCCGGATCACCTGAAACCCGATCCAAACACACGCCCAAGTCCAAAATCATCATACGAACCTATTGGAACCATTAAATTCCAGTTCTAAGGTCGTTTACTCACAATATTGACTCAAGTCAAACTTGACTATCTTAGGCCACTATTAAGGAACCAAGTGTTCCGATTTCAACCTGAATCCTATCAAACCCAAACCAACCATCCCCGCAAGTCATAAAACAGTAAAAGAACATATGGGGAGTATTAATTAGGGGAACCAGGATATAGAAGTCAAAACGACCGGTTGAGTCGTTACATGAAGCTTGTGGTCTTTATAACATAAAGGATAAAAGCTTTGTGGGTATATAATATTTGTATGATTATAAAAACTTCTCATTAAGGAGAAAATAGAAAAATAAAATTTTGTAAAATTATTTTCAATTATAGAAATGTATCATTATTTGACACGGATTAATAAGAATAATTTCCATATAAACAAACATAGGAAGTAGGATATAAGAAAACAGTGGGGTTCATAGTGGAAAATAAGGGTGTTAAATGGGTGGGCCGGGCCGGGCTGGGTTGGGATTTTTTGGACCTGTACGGATTATAGTCAGGGCCGATTACAGGTTGGGGCTTATCGGATTTAACGGGTTCAGATTTATCCGGGTTAAAATTAAACTGTAAGGGTTACGGATTGAGGGGGCCGAGCCGGGTTTAGTGTATTTTTTAATTTTTTTTTGCATTTTGTATAACTATTGTAAGTTATATTAATACAAAGTCTTAATATAAATAATACAAGGAAGATGAGAAAAAATTACACTTATAAATTGCAAGTGCTACATTTATTTCTAAATTCAAACTTACAAATTGAAAGGTTTACATTTATTCATTTAATAATAACAAGTAAATTAACCAAAAAAGAGTAAATTCAAATGTTTTGCATTGCCTTAGTAAGTTCTTCATAATCAATATGAACTGAGTGACCTTCTTCTAGAGTGTTAAATTCGGATGGGTTACTATGTGTTAATATATCTCCAAGTTCCTCGTCTTATGGGCTATCAACATCTTCATGTCTTTGATTACTTTATTCCGATCTAATCCAATCTCTGAAACATACTAAAACTTCCAAAGCATTGCTTCCCAATGAGTGACGAGTGTCTCCAAGTTGTTGTCCTGCTTGGCTAAATGTACTCTCTGATGCAACAGTTGAAATTGACACATTCAGCACGTCCCTAGCCATAAAAAAAAAGAACAGGAAATTGCTTTCCATTCTCATGCCACCATCCCAACGGTGAAAATTTCTTTGTGCGGGGCTATTTTTGTTTCTACAAGTAGAATTGAAGTTCATCAATGTTCCTGCTACTGGTTTGAGTGTTAGAAAATATAGAAAAAAATATTAAAACTATCAAGGCCTTTTTCATCATCCACAGTAGCAGAAGTGGTACAATTCATAGCGGGATTAACATTTCCTACAGTACGAGCATCATCATCAATTACATTTGCATAATAATTATATAATTATTGTAAATATTCAGTTAGCTTGTTCATACAATTATATAAATATGGGGTTTCAGTTGGTCCAATCTCCATATAAGTATATAAAGCATTCATTAATTGGTGACAATCAGACATCTTAATAGAAGGATTTAAAACAACACCAATTAAGTAAATTGGAGGAATTGGAAAGAAATTTTATTTGAATTTTGCTTGCATTTTTTCCACAATATCCTTATATTTTTCTTTCTTCTTAAATTCAAAGAGTAGAAAATAAATTTCAGCTATATGTACTAAAGCCATAGTAACAGTAGGGTAATATGCCCCAGAAAACTCAACAGTAGCTGTATAAAAATTTATGTAAAAATTTAACAACATCATTAATGACCTCCCAAGTAGTAGTTGTTAACATACGGTTTGGATCAATACAATGAGCATTAGCAACTTCAGTTATTGAGAAGCTATATTTGTAGCAACATTTTAAAAATATATATGTATAATTCCATCTAGTAACAATTTCGTCTGACATGAATCTGGGTTTAAAAACACACTTATTCTTAAATTCCTTTATTCTAGATTGTCTATTATTTCCCCTTGAATAACACAAACTGCTCTTCTAGCACGAGTAATCTCAGTTGAAAATAAATCAATGCCACTTTTAACAATTAAATTATAAACATGACATGCACACCTAACATGAAAAATTTCATCAAGAGGTGGTTGCAAATTCAATTTTAATATTGAAATTGCGGCATTATTGTTAGAAACATTATCAAAAGACATACATAATACTTTTTGCTAGAGATTATAAAGTTCAATAACTTCACAAATAATATTACTTATAAACGCAACATATGACTCTGATCTTCATCATATCTAAAAGCGATAATACACTTTTGCATACAAGTAGTATCATTTATCCAATGACATGTAATTGTCAAATAATCATTTCCATTAACAGCATGACCAATATCAGAAGGTAGAGAAACTCTACTAGGAAGGTGACTAAACAAATAACGTATGTATGTTTGATATTGTCATCTTCATTTTGGTTTATTCAAATTGTAATTTATCAAAATATCTCACTTTGTATGTTATCAATGTAACAAAATTAATATTCTGTTTGACCAAGTTTTTTTTGGGTCAAAAGTATTTTTTTTGCCAAAAACACTTTTGGCCAAAAATTGAGGTGTTTGGTCAAGTTTTTAGAATGAAGAAGAGTGCTTTATATGAGAAGCAGAAAAAATTTGTTTTTCTCCGAAATCACTTTTCGGAGAAGTACTTTTGAGAAAAATACACTTGGAAGTAGGTTTCAAAAGCTTGGCTAAACACTAATTACTATTCAAAATTATTTTTTAAATTAATTAGTCAATCACAAATTATTTCTCACCAAAAAATACTTTGAAGAAAAACATTTCTCAGATTAGAAACTTGGCCAAACATGCTATAAATCCATTAGGTAAACCAATGAGCGGGCAAAAAAGAAAAGAGTAAATAATTGAGCGGGAGAAAAGGTAACCCGTGGGGGCTCTTAGTGTTACGAGGAAAAGTTACAGTAGTAAAACCTTGAGTAGCTTCCAGCAGTGTTCAAAGAAGAAAAAGAAAACGACGATCAACAAAGGTATTTTTCCTCCTCCTTCTTCTTTGGAAATAGCAACCATTTCTTTAACATTCTTTTAAAATAAAATTTACAGATTTAAATATTGCATAAGTAGTTTGGAGTAGTAATTTTTAAAGCTAAGAATATTTAAAAAGATACTTTAAATATTGTTGTCAATAAATTGAGAAACAAGAGTAAGTACTTGAATATCTGATAGAATTAGTCGAGGCAAAATCAACCTCAGCGGACAGTGGTGGAGTCAAAATTGCTACACCTAAGATTCAAACCTGTGGATTCAAGTAACTTTTGAACCCTAACATTTGAAGTTTTCTTTGTCTATATATAAAAACAATGATTTTTACCCTATTCAAGCTTGTGACCTAAAGCAGTTTTTGAACCACATTTATCACTGTATTTAAATTTTCCCTTCTCTCAAAGGAAATCAAATACATAAAAGGATTCGACTTTTACCCTATTTACATTCCATTGAACCCCTTCATTGAACTTACTTTCGTTGCTAAGCAACCTAGTCTGGACAACACCATCATAAAGATTAAAATAAAATGAAATAAAGGAATTGTTATTAAATTGTAGATGCCTAATGATATAAGTATTTTGTATGCTCCAGGACTCAGGAGGTAATATTTTAGTAGTTCTGGACTTGTAAAATTGTTGTGTGATGTTGTGCTGGCTTTGGTGTTTGGGTTTTGTCATTTAATGTATAGTGATATCAGGATGTTTTTTAAGGGCAGAATACATAACTGGACCCTTAATCTTGGTTTTTTTTGTCATCTGGACACCTAAACATAGAGTTGTTCCTATCAGACCCTTCAACTAAACCACATATATGCCAATTAGACACTTTGTAGTGACATGATTGAGTGGATAGGGAAGGGCATGTGAACATGAAAAAAGGTTATTGATTATTATTACATTCTAATATATTATTTTAATTAAAGCTAACTTTTACCCTACATTCTATTTCTCTTCTTCTTTCGGTGAACCCATCATTTTTCCTCTTAATTTTTTTTTAAAGAAAGTTTAGTGTACATGGGTTTGACTATTCTTATTTGGCATGCTTGTTTTCTTTAAACGGCACTTGTAAGCTACACCAACTTAGATGCGGAATAGAGAGAATAGAGTGATATTTCAGTGAAATCGCCGACGATAAGGTTTTCCATTTTCTGAAAATGAGTTACAATTCGTTTTGGGGGTTAATTCTATAAGGTGAAATATTTTAAGGTGTTAGAGGCAACTGTAATCTGTAATACATGCGTTTATTTTTTATAATAGTTTTTCTCATATAGTATGCAAAAGTGTCTAATTGGCACAAATGTGGTTTAGTTGAAGGGCCTGATAGGAACAACTCTATGTTTAAGTGTCCAAGTGACAAAAAAAGCCAAGTTTAAGGGTGCAATTATGTATTATGCCTTTTATCAGCGTATGTTCATTTTGGCATGTGTAATGACATCATGTTGTTTTATCAGGCATATTGTTCATTTTGTCATTTGATGTATAGAAATATATTTGTCACATGTCATTCCCCCTTAATTGCTACTCCCTCCGTCCCAATTTATGTGGAACTCTTTTCTTTTTAGTATGTCCCGAAAAAATATCACCTTTCTATATTTGTATTCCCTTGTCCATATCCATGCTATCTACTTTAAGTACGTCTTTCATTTTTTGAACAAATTTTTACATCTTTTACATTGAGAGCTAGAAAATCCATTTCATTCACCCTTATCTCGACTCTGGACTAATTACTTTCTATCTCATATCAGCCAGTAGTTTGCTAAATCATTAGAGTGTTTACCAGTTAACTGCTTTAAAATGGATAACGAGCAAGAAACCAAGGTTCTCTTGAAGCTTTGGGTGGATGAAAAGAAAAATCAGGTAGTTGCAACTGAATCCGGAGTAGATTTCATGGACATACTTGTTAGCCTTCTCACTTTACCACTGGGAACGATAATACGACTCATTAAAGCAGAAGCCAGAGCTGTTGGCTGTATGAACAACTTGTACCAAAGTGTTGAAAACCTTGACGAAGAAAATCTGTTCACAGAGCATTGCAAAACCATGCTGCTAAATCCAAGGAATCCCTATCCAAAGTATTGCATGAAGTTGAAAGTTAACGTGGATGATTCAGACTCCAGGAAGTGTTATCAGTGCTCAGCTTGCTCATTTAAGAGCTATTTCATGAATGTTACATGCCAGTGTGGAGGGAAGACTAATAAAGAGCTGTTTTTGAAAGATTCAGTTGAAAATACTTGTCGTGATAAGTACGTATTTCTCAAAGGAGGGATATCATTTCTAATCACTGACGATTTGCAATTCAAGTGTGCTTCTCCAAGCTATCTTGTTCAAATGCTTTCTAATGTTGGCCTGAGTGATATGAATCAGATCAGGGAGATGCTTGTAGAAGTTGGCAAGAATGAGGTAATATCCTTTACCATTTTTCAAATTGCAATAATGTCAAGAAAATTAGTGATTACTAATTTACCAGGACTTTATAAAACTAATTATTATTCTGTCTTTCTGGTTATATGTTTGCTTGTACGTTTTAAATGTTTTGTTGTGATTTTTCGTATAACTTGATCCTTTTCTTGACAATTTAGGTAATTCATCTACTTGCACATTCATTGATCTCAAAGACTCCCTTGTCTGATGTGTTTCTGCCGAAGCAAAAACAAAAAAGAGCAAGACTAGACGCCATCACGATGCCTGAGTCTGGAAATTTGTCATCCATTTCTGAAGATGGAACAAGTAATAACACCAAGAAATTGGAGCTGAGGCTAACACTAAGAAAGTCCACAAACAAGGTCTTGTGTGCAGAGACAGGCAATGAATTCATTGATTTTCTCTTCAACTTCTTGACCATTCCCTTAGGATCATTTGAAGATGCTCTAAAAGGGAGTTCTGGGTTGGGATCCATAGATAACTTGTACAAAAGTGTGGAGGCTTTAGATCCGAAATGGTTCAATACATTTGCAAATAAGAACGTGTATGGAAGTGTGGAGAATCACAATCTTAAGAGGATATTACTGAAGCCTGGTATTGCCCCTTACCATAATTCTGAGAATCAGCTACTGCAAATCGGAACTGCAGAAACTTACTTATTTGACCCAATGGACCCTGTAAGGAGTAGTTTTCTTCGCAACTTTGGAAAGTTTGCTGAGGCACCCTCCCTTTTCTATGTTATGGACAATTTGGAAGTGAGACCATTATCTTCTGCTTCAACTATGAGCTTACTCCAAGAACTAAATGTGCCTATGTATGATATTGAAGAGCAAGTAATCAGTGTTGGCAAGTCAGAAGCATTGAGCTTGCTGAAGGCCTCTTTAACATCATCATCATCAGCTTTGACGAAGGGCCTAAACCACTTGTTGAAGAAGCAGATAGACGAAGATGTGAAGTGTAACGTGAAAGTTTCTTAGGCTGGTTAGCAAACACATGTATTACCTTTGCTGTACTTTTACTGTATTTGCGCTAACTTGTCTATAGCTTCTTGTGTTTAGCCTCAAAACTTGGTCCCCTGTAAATCAAAACCTTAATGTAGAGTTGAGTGTTTGCCAATTAATCAGTATAGGCAGACATTGTAGGAACTACATTAAGGAACTTTCACTCTTTTGACTCAAAACTCTGTCTATTTAGTGGGCAGCAATTCCCATGTCTTGTAATATTGCTACTTAACTCTTGATGGTACATATTATCAATTCAGTTAACCAAAAAATAAAGGATATGGATCACTATTTTGTAGTTTGAGAGGTTATGCTTCTATTTGTAGTGATGTTACTTTTCGGATAGTATTTTCTACTGATGTTTCAATTTGTGATAGTATTTTGATCATGTTTCTGTTTTGTATTCCCATGTGTAATGCTTGTATTTGTACTGATGTTACTTAAGTAATTTGGTTTTCTTCTGGACCAAAAAAAAATAAAGAATGTTCCTCCTGGTTCAATTCTTAACGAGTTCAATCCTACAATGAGTGAACAATTTTGATCAGAACCAAAGCTTAGGTTCCCTAAGGGTATAGCCATTGACATAGCTTAAAAGTAGAGGGTGGTCTGCCTTCATATCAAGACATTCCATTTCTTTGAGAAACCTCACTGCAGCATTCTTGTTACCACTTCTGAGATATCCCATAATTATAATATCGTACATGACAGGTGTAGGCCTCAAGTTAAATTTCTTCAAATCATTTATCATGTCATATGCGCCTTTAAAATTGTTTATTCCCACAAACAACTTTATCATCATCTCGCAATCTGGCTTGACTTGGTGCCGAAGCATCAATGAATATATTTCATAAACCAAATAACCATACTTATAGATAGAGCTGTCAATGTAACCCTCAGGTTGGCCTGGTGTCAATTGACTTGGGCCTTGGGGTTTGCTTCCTTTTAAGGTCTCAAGTTCGAAACTCATTGGGTGCAAACAATTTCGGAGGCCCATCGGACTGGGTAAAACCTGAATTAACCGTGGTGCATTTGCGGAAAACTCCTTGCCGAGGGCCTGTGCACCCCCTGGATTAGTCGGGGCTCTTAGAGACTCGGACACCCGATGCAAATAAAAAAAGAAGATAGAACTGTCAATGTGGGCGGGGCTAGGCCCAACCCCAACCCACGCGAGCTTAAGCAATTGACGGGCTGAGCTAGCTCATCATTTTGATGGGCCTTATAATGGTCAATCCACCCCAGTCCTACGTGAGATGCGGGCCCCCACGGGCCGATCCATCATTTTAAAAAAATATAATTTTACATTTTATCTTTAAGTTCTAACAAAAAAAGGTAATTATTTAAAACTTTAAAAAATCTTATTGGAAAAATTTCACAAAACTTAATAACTTTTTATGTTGTTGCAATATATTACAATAAACACTAAAAAAAAATAAAAGACAAGACAATTTCATTCACTAAAAGTCAAAACTTGAAGCAAACTATTCAAGAGAACGTCCATGACGCTTATGAGATATCCAACACGTGATCTTCATCAAACACATTTGAATCCGCGTGTTATAAGGTTGTTTTAACATCTTTACTTTCATCTACATTTACACTTCGTTTGCAATATTAATTAGTTAAATATTAAGAATACTTAAAATTGTAAAACTAATTAACGTTTCAAGACTTTGATCTTTTAATACGATGAACTTAAAACTTACAGCTTGGGATACTCTTCTTATTATTTTTTGTCAATTTTTCTTTTATATATTTTAAATACATAATTTTTATTAGGCCCATGAGCCGACCCGGTCTAGTCTCAGTCAAATCTCACAGGCTACGGACTTACTCGGGCCGGACTTAAAAGCCTCGTTTTTAAATAGGCTACGAAAATTGTAGTACAACCCTACTAAATCACGGGCTGGCCCCAGCCGAATGACGACTCTACTTATATAGAATCTAACACATGCATGTAGTAGGGAGAAATTCAAAAATAGCCAGATTTATCACTGGTCATTGAAAAATAGCCAAGTTTCAAAAGTCATCGAAATTTAGCCACTTTAAATCTGAGCGAAAACACTGTTCAAAATCCAGAAAAGACGCCAGCAAATTTTACGGGAGTTCCAGCATAAGTATGCTTGAACTCCAGTAAATTTTACGGGAGTTCCAAGATAACTATGCTGGAACTCCCGCAAATTTTACGGGAGTTCAAGCATAATTATGCTGGAACTCCAGTAAATTTTACGGGAGTTCCAGCAAGTATAATTTACAGTATAATATACTGGAGTTTGGAGCACTGTTGCTCCAGTCTCCCGCAAATTTTACAAGAGTTAGCAAAGTATACCGGTCCAGCATAATATGCTGGAGTTCGTACACAAATGCACCAGAACTCCCGTATATTATACTGGATCGGTCCCTGTTACAACAAAATAATGACTATTTTTTATTGACTTGGTAAACGCTGTCTATTTTTCATTGACAAGTGTGAAAACTGCCTATACCATGATATTTTGTCCATGTAGTATGGAATCAATTGTCTCCAACACTACAGGCCGACCAGCTACACAGATCCAATCAACCACTTCCAGTGAATTATCTACCTTATCTAAGTTGCAAAAGTACTCAAGAAGCCTATGATATTGGGAAGATGTTGGCGGAAACATCATCGGGGCCCAAAAATTAATTAATGATTTTTTGAACGTAAAATACTTTTTTAATATTTTTTTTTAAAAAGTAATATTAATGGGTATTTTACAGTTTTATACTGTGAATTGGGTTAACGAATTTTTTTTCGTTAATGCATTTCGCAGTATAATACTGCGAAGTAGTTTATAATTTTTTTTTTATCTATTTCGCAGTAGTGTATTGCGAAGTGCCCAACCTTATTTAATTAAGGCAATTCGCAGTATAGTACTTCGAATTAGCATTTTGCAGTACTATACTGCGAGTTGCCTTAATTAAATAAGGCTGGTCGTCTTCTTCCATGGACCACGAACCACCATTAAAAAATCTCAAATCCTTTTATGGTCTAGTCCAGTCCCCCCCCTC
>MU738192.1:95575-107718 GCA_026770625.1 Nicotiana glauca
CATAACTATTATCTCCAATTTCAAAAATCATACTTAATTTAATTTAATAAGTTAACAAAATTCTAAAAATGTTGTAATTGAGACGCATAATAATTAAGGATTATTCAGTGATACCGGACATCAAAACTCAAGTCTGGAACCCATACATAACTATTATCTCCAATTTCAAAACTTTATAATTTAATTTATCAAGTTAACAAAATTCTAAAAATATTGTAATTGAGATGCATAATAATTAAGGATTATTCGGTGGTACCAGACCTCAAAAATCAAGCCTGGAACCCATACATAACTATTATCTCCAATTTCAAAAATCATACTTAATTTTATTTATTAAGTTAACAAAATTCTAAAAAGGTTGAAATTGAGACGCATAATAATTACGGATTATTCGGTGGTACCAGACATCAAAAATCAAGCCTAGAACCCATACATAACTATTATCTCCAATTTCAAAAACCATACTTAATTTAATTTATTAAGTTAATAAAATTCTAAAAAGGTTGAAATTGAGACACATAATAATTAAAAATTATTCGGTGGTACCAGGTCTCAAAAATCAAGCCTGGAACCCATACATAATTATTATCCCCAATTTCAAAATTTTATAATTTAATTTATTAAGTTAATAAAATTCTAAAAAGGTTGAAATTGAGACGCATAATAATTAAGGATTATTCGGTTGTACCGGACATCAAAAATCAAGCATGGAACCCATACATAACTATTATCTCCAATTTAAAAAATTTATAATTTAATTTATTAAGTTAACAAAATTCTAAAAATGTTGTAATTGAGATGCATAATAATTAAGGATTATTCGGTGGTACCGGGCCTCAAAAATTAAGCATGGAACCCATGCATAACTATTATCTCCAATTTTAAAAATCATTCTTAATTTAATTATTAAGTTAATAAAATTCTAAAAAGGTTGAAATTGAGACGCATAATAATTAAAGATTATTCTGTAGTACCGGGCCTCAAAAATCAAGCTTGGAACCCATACAGAACTATTATCTCCAATTTTAAAAATCATACTTAATTTAATTTAATAAGTTAACAAAATTCGAAAAATATTATAATTGAGACGCATAATATTTAAGGATTATTAGGTGGTACTGGGCATCAAAAATCAAGCCCGGAACCCGTACATAACTATTATCTCCAATTTTAAAAATTTATAATTTAATTTATTAGGTTAAAAAAATTCTAAAAATATTGTAATTGAGACGCATAATAATTAAGGATTATTCGGTGGTACCAGGTCTCAAAAATCAATCATGGAACCCATACATAACTATTATCTCCAATTTTAAAAATTTATAATTTATTTATTAAGTTAATAAAATTCTAAAAAGATTAAAATTGAGACGCATAATAATTAAGGATTATTCAGTGGTACCGGGCCTAAAAAATCAAGCCTGGAACCCATACATAACTATTATCTCCAATTTCAAAAATCATACTTAATTTAATTTATTAAGTTAATAAAATTCTAAAAAGATTAAAATTGAAACGCATAACAATTAAGGATTATTCGATGGTACCAGGTCTAAAAAATCAAGCCTGGAACCTATACATAACTATTATCTCCAATTTCAAAAATTTATAATTTAATTTATTAAGTTAAAAAAATTCTAAAAATGTTGAAATTGAGACGTATAATAATTAAGCATTATTCGGTGGTACCAGGCATCAAAAATCAAGCCTGGAACCCATACATAATTATTATCTCCAATTTCAAAATTTATAATTTAATTTATTAAGTTAACACAATTCTAACAATATTGTAATTGAGACACATAATAAGTAAGGATTATTCAGTTGTACCGGGCCTTAAAAATCAGCCTGGAACCCATACATAACTATTATCTCCAATTTAAAAAATTTATAATTAATTATTTAATTTATTACACTAACAAAAACAATTAATTTTGTTTAAATTATAGTAGACGACATGGCGTTTCCTCCGCTTGCCATTCTGGACCTGCCGAGGATCAGCTACTGGTGATGCAGGGCAACACTAGGTCATCCTATGTTTGGGAGGGACAACTAGCGATGCAGGCTCTCCGCCTCAGGATGCCTGATGATTTGTGGGAGCTTATTGCAGATCATCCTTTCCATCCGCGCATAGTAGAGATCCTCCAGACTACGGGATTATACACCATTTTTCAGCTTGGACGGATGCAGCTTGATTGGTCGCTCATCACGTCCTTGGTAGAGCGGTGGCGACCGGAGATGCATACATTTCACTTGCCCACTGGAGAGGCTACTATCACGCTACAGGATGTCCATGTTTTATATGGACTGCACGTAGAGGGACGCGCCTTCGCACTGCCCCACGACTGGAGAGGGATGACACGTGCACAATTGGCGGACATGATGGCGCAGTTGACTGGTTAGAGACCGCAGGGTGACCGGGGTGGCAGTCGCGCAACTTTATCATTCATTAGAGATCAGATGGCGGAATTGCACCCAGATATTACCCATGAGACAGAGCATCTTTGGATTTAGAGGTACACTCGATTGGCGTTGCTCCTGCTTTTTGGGTGTGTCTTGTTCCCGGACACCTCGGGGAACAAAGTGAGTATGCGTTTTCTTCATTATCTTGAGCAGCTGGATGAGCTACCCCAGTACAACTGGGGTGCTATTGTTCTGGTATATCTCTATAGGAGCATGTGCCAGGCGAGCATAGGTCCAGGGGTTGATAAATGTGGTTTTCTGCCCCTTCTTTAGGTGCAAAACATTTCTGAATACATTGTTTGTTACCCCAAATTCTATATCATGAAATGACTCATAAATTTACATCAACATTTTATCTTAGGTTTGGGCCTGACAGCGGATCATGCCATTGCAGCCACCTCTACCAGTACTTTCGCCAAGTGAGGATTATCCGTTTCTCCCTCTAGCTATCAGGTGGATTCTCTGGCGTGGGAACTACCGAGGGACGGATGCTCACCATAATCTCCCCCTTATTAGGGATGTGTTAGATATGTTGGTGGACGGACATGTAAATATGTACCTATACTTGGTTGTTTTAAATTGAGTTGTGTTTTTCGTACTCATTTTTATGTTACTATTGGTAGTTCATCTGGACGCCATACAACATCGAGTTGCTTGGTCACCTACCTGCTTGTTGCTCAATCGACCGGTTGATTTGGAGCACGTCCATCCCGTTGATCTTCTGGAATTTTGTTAAGTATCATGCCACAGAGCGTGTGCTTCAACAGTTTGGCCGTCCGTAGCCTATACCGAGGGAGCCTGGATGGGAGCCTACTCACTATCAGCGAAACGACCATTCGAACATAGACCGACAGTATGTTGGGTGGCTACAGCAGCAGATAGATTATTGGGAGGACCGAGCTGAGCACATCCCGCTACCACCTACAGTTTTCCAGGAGGCCTCTATTCAGTTGTATGCTGGGTGGTATCGCCGTCATAACCGATTGATGATCGATAACCCCGTTTATGTACTTGGCGAGCGATACAGACCGTACGCTGGGAGGCACGAGACACTGGTATGTTTTTGTGACTTATTAATATCTTATAATTGTGATATAGAGTTATTTAATTACTATTTTAAATGTTTCACAGGCTATTGGGCTTCATCGCATCTATCAGTTACAAGAGATTCAGCAGCGTTCGGACATCCCTGAAGTGGTTGAGTATGGCCGGGAGGTGGCTCAGATGGCTCGTCTGACACCGTTGCAGGCGAAAGATGCCGAGAGGTTAGACCATAAGCCTCAGTATGTGGCTCCAGAGGCCTACCAGAGGGGTAGGCCAGTCCCACGAGCCAGGGGTAGGGCACCAACAAGGGGACCCTAACCAGGCAGGGCTGCCCCACGGGGTCGCAGGGGACGACGAGGAGGTGTCTAGCAACGGGGCATTTAGGTACCTGCCGGCCCACCTGCCGATGCACATGACGAGGAGTTCGGAGTTGGGGCCTTTGGAGATGACCAACAGGGTTATATCCCTCACGCAGATGAGCCTTTCAGCAGCATGCCTTCATATAACCTTCAACTATCTTTGCCAGGATCGCAGGTCACCCGTCATGAGCATTGTCGATCATGGGTACATTCGACGGGGATGCAGATCAGTACTTCGCATGCACATCTACCGCGACTGAGGATCGGCCGGCCCGGGATGTGGATGGCGGGCGCATGTTGAGTTATCCATCATCCCCGGTAGTTCATGCGGTATGTTTGTATTACTTTAATATTTCACTTTGTTTTATTTTCCTTAAATCGCTGCCATTAATTAATTGTAACTTTCTTATGCAGTCTTCGTCTCAGCCCATCTTTGAGGTCACTACATGCGGTGATGAGCACACAATCGATACATATACCCAGGAGGTCGACGAGACGATGGTGAGAAAATATTTTCTTACTTAAAATAATAGTACATTCTGTAGGTTAAGATAATAATACATTTTTATAAAATAATACATTTATACATGCTAAGATTACTTCTTGTTTTGTAGGTTACTCACGGCCCCACGACCTATTCTTCCGACCCTGACAGTTGTGGTGTTGATGCTGCTGCACATCCTCACATAAAGAGGTGGCTTGATGATGATGATCCAGATAGTGTGCCCGGGCGACATGGGATGCGACTTAGGCCAGCAGCAGCACTGAAGCACGCAGGTTGCGACACTCAATGATTTGCTTATATATTAAATATGTGTAAATAATGCTTTATGTAAATAATAGTAACAACTATCTTTTGACAATAATTTTATTTTATTTGCGTTTGAACAACAAGTTTACTTAAACAGTAATCCTCAAACACAAACCTTACAAACCTAACACATAAACAAACAGTACAACTAATGAAAGCACTTGACACAAAAGAAACATGAAGAAACATGAAGATATACTACAACACTCAACACGTAAATGCCATCGCTTAGTTACGACCGCCTACTATTCTATCCTTAACCCTCTCGAGCTTTCTTTCCAATTTCTTTTTCTCTTCTTCCACCTCCTTGATCTTCGCCTTCAACTCTTTAATTTCTTGCTTCGATTGGCGCTCTCTGTCCCACTGCCGATTACACACATCTTGAAGATGATAAACCTGATCTTTGTAGTACTCCTGGTCACATGGTTCATCAAAACCCATACCTTAAAATTGCATATAGGTACGTCGGATTGCCTATAAAACATGTTCATACACGCCCAGTAGGGGCGTCCAGCTTCTTCCCATTCATCGTACATCATGCTTTTATTTCCACACTCGCACTTTGGGCAACGAAAGGGTCGTACAGACATTTCGTAAAGAGAATTTTGGTTTTATGAATAATCTCGATTATAGGTTCTTTTGAAGCATAGAAAATAACTCGAACGCGCTTGTTATGTATAGGCAAGATATCAGATAGATCGTAGTATTATACTGCGAATTACAAATTGAATTTCTCTGACACAAAACAGGGTTTTCACATGTTTTCCGCTTTTTCAGCAGGACATGACGACTCCACAAAATGTAGTATTATACTACGAATAACATAGACATGACAACTCCACAAAACAGGGTTTTCACATGCTTGTCAGCTTTTTCAGAACGAAATGACAACTCAATAAAACGTAGTATTGTAGTACGAATTACATATTAAATTTCTATGACACAAATTTGCAGTATTCAACATGCTTTTCAGCTTTTTCAGAACGAAATGACAACTCCGTAAAACGTAGTATAATACTGCAAATTACATATTAGGCAACTCCATAAAACGTAGTATTATACTGTGAATTACAAAACATGACAACTCCATAAAACGTAGTATTATACTACGAATTACATAGACATGATAACTCCACGAAATAGGGTTTTCATATGCTTTTCAGCTTTTCAGAACGAAATGACAACTCCGTAAAACGTAGTATAATACTGCGAATTACATATTAGACAACTCCACAAAACGTAGTATTATACTGCGAATTACATATTAAATTTCTCTGACATGAAACAGGTTTTTCACATGGTTTTCGACATAACACTTTAAATTTCCACATGACAGCTTTAGAGTTGCATATTTCGACATAATTTTTATTGAAACAGAATTTGAACAAGTAACATAATTTGAACATGAATTTTATTTGAAAATGAAACACAAATACAAAAACGGGAAATCTAACGATACATGACAGTACAACTGCTACAAACACATGACAATGGAAACATAAAAATACAATACTATGCTTATTAAAAATAAGCTACTATTTAATCACGATCGTGTTCTACAAATTGCTCCAACCACTCGAGTTGCTCTTCCATCTTTTTTTTCTCTTCTTCTGCCTCGTTGAGTTTGGCCTTCAACGCCTCAAGTTCTTCATTGGTTCGGCGCTCTCTCTCCGCTTGGCTATGACATAAACAATGAAGCTCATTAATTCTTTCCTTGTACCGCTTTTGCTTACATGGTTCGTCCATACAAACCTCAAAGTCACATGTAGGCTTGCAAGGTAACTCCTCCAGTTTGTTCTTACATGCCCAGTAATGGCTGTGAGCACGTGATTTTTGCTCTCACAGCAATTACTCCCAAAATATAAAATAAAATAGTTTTATGTTGCATTTGACTTTTGTGGATTGTGTGTTACCTTTCGTTACCATCTTGCATGTGTCTTTATTTGTTTGAACTAATTAAAAATATAAAAAATATGTGTTGCGTGCATTTAGGAATTAATTAGCCATAAAGTGGTTAGAAAAGAAAATCACAAAAATTATATATATGCATTATCGTCTTTTGTCATCAAGTAATTTAAAATATGTAGTTTTGCTTTGATTGTTTGTGTGTTAATTAATAGGTGTGATTTCATCTCTTTTAATTTGATAGAGTGTATTTAATTTAGTGTTGGCTAGTTAAGAAAGTTGGAAAATGGCTAAAAATGCAAAGAAATCAGGCCCAAAATTAAACCAAAACCCAGGCCCTAAGCAACCCCTTTACCCGGTCCAAGAGACCCATCTCCCAGGCGTCGAAACGACGTAGTATGACACCAAAACTACGCCATTTCAAGGACAGTCCATCTCAGCCGTTCAATCAATGCAGATCCAACGGCCCTCATCCCATCTCCCTAACCCACGTCTAACCCGACCCGTTACCATATCTCAACCCACCCCGTGGCACCTTAAATGACCCCGTTTAGTGTTAAGTGATCTAATCGGGACCGTTGGATCCCATCATCCAACGACCCTGATTAATCAAGGCATTTCAATATACCAAATCCCATACCCCAAAACCCCGTTACACACTTCATTCCCAAATGACCCCTCCCCCATCGTCTCTCTCTCTGAAGGTCAGAGACAAGCCCCAAGAACCCTAGCCCGCCGCCCTCTTTTCCCTTCGCCTGAAACCCGGTGGCAACAACGTCGTCGGTCACCAAACTAACACCATGGAACCCCCGTCACACCCCAAACCCAAATCCACAAGCCATCTACCTCGAATCATCTCCGAGATGCTCGAATCTTCGATCAAAGATTCGAGTCCAGACTAGACCTACACCAAACCATCCCAAAATGATACCAAACACTTACCTAGCCTCCCTCATCACCAAACCATAATTGGTTTGGTTCGAATCCACTCCAAAATTCCCGAGTCCCAAAACGCTCGTATGAACCCTAGAAATCCGAAAGTGGGACTGCTGGGCAAAACCACTAGAAGGATGAGGTCCAATAGACCTTAATCTAGGTGTTCTCAACTGAGAACACCCCGATTAAGGTCCATTTGACCTCAAAAAAATTCCAAGTCCGTTTGATTCCGGATTTTTCCTTCTGAGGTATTTTTCCTTCTTCCTTTTCTTCTACCTTTGTCTGTTAATATTTGTTATCAGTTTAGTTTTGTTATGTTTTATTTATTTTATCTTTTTCGATTTTTGTTAATTTTTCCGCTCCTCCCTCAGACCGTTTATTTGGTCGATTTTCATTTCTGTTTGTCTGTTTGATTGGTTTGTTATAGGATAGACATTCGCGTCGATTAGCGTCGTCGAATATTTAGTTTCGTGTTGTTTGTCTTTGGTTAAAGTACTGTGAATCACTAGATTAACATATCGATTATTTGTTATCGATTATATGTATTATGATCGATTAAACGAATATCGTCGATTAGTTATATAGGTCTGTTTGTTTAGAATAATGGGGCGATGCTGTCTAAATACTGATTAAGTCCGTCTTGGACCACTGTTGAATTAAAGTCTAAATTGTTTATGGTTAGGATATTTGAATTGGTTATAGCTATGACTCTAATAGAGATTCAGAATTTAGTAAGTGGCCTGTTAGTTCCACATCAATACACCCTCAAATTATTGTTCAAATGGGTTAAAAGGGAGTTTTGTAGTTGAATTACAGCTTATTTACACACTAGGTGGCAGGAAGTCAGGAAATAACCTCACTTAGGATTTAAAAGTGTAATGCACATGAAAATAGGCTAGTGGAACCTGCTGGACAACAGGTATTCCACTAGTTTCTGCACTTCAAATATTTTTAAACAAGCAGCCATAATTAGACAAACTCAAGTGGGAAAAGCAGAGGGAATAACATGGGTTTAATCAGCTTTTAAAACATTAAAAAAGGGGGCTGTGAAGGCAGAGGTCTGTGGTTATAAAAAGAAAGTTTGAGAATAGTGAAGGGGGGATTTTTTTTTTTGGTGGAAGAGGGAAAAGGCTGATATACACTCTAGTATACACAACCTTAAACTATCCGTGCTGGGACCTTTAACCATCAGTTTTAGGGGTCTCTTTAGCCATCAGTTTCAGAGAGATTTTGGGAGGAATTGTGGAGTCTTGAGAGTCCTTTTAAGACAGTTTTTTAGCCTATCATTTTGAAACTTAAGAGTTCTTTTCGAGCTTCTGATTTTCGGTTCTTGAAAAGTCCTGTCCAGCTTTAGGAAAACGATAGGTTCAGAGATCAGAAACAATTCAAGCTTTTCTCTGTTTTTTTATATACGTGGTGGTTCAAGATATTTGAAGGGGTCTGTCTTAAGTTCGAGCTCGGCTTGTTTGCTGTTTGGCCTCCTGGAATTTGCTGTGATTTTCTCTGTTTGGATAATTTATTCTGGGGATTTCAATCTTGCTACTGGGCTGTTTATTGCTGTATTTTGGCTGTTGTATTGTTGTTTTGTGGCCTTGTTTGAGCTGCTACTGATCTCCTCTCTCTTCATTTTTATTGTTCAAATTCCAGGTACATTCTTACTGTTTGAAGTTGTAATCATGAATTGAAGAAATGAAGCTTTTCGATTGAGTTTAAATGTACTGTTATTTTTATTTTGATTAAGATAGAATTATCTAGATACGCTAGTATTCATTAGGAATAATTCGAACATGTAATGCAACCATATACATTCGGATTGTTAAACTTCAGCATGCTAGTTCAGTCACTGTAGAATTACTCCTATCTGAAGTATATTGGTAGTAGGACAACATATTGGATTAGGAAGCAGTAAGTCGGCAATAATGATAGAATCCGATCTAGTTAAAGTTTATGTATTTTAAATAATTGCGAACCATTCATTTGCTAGGAAATCCGAAAATCGTTTGCCAGCTTTAATTCGTGTTAGCCTGTTTCAATTTTAAAATCATGCTCTTGTTAGATTTATATGCTGTTAATAGCCATGCCTAGCCTGGAGCAACTGTAAAATCTTGTTGAGTTCCAATAATAGATAAAAATTAGGTACATAAAAATGAGTAAAGTTTGTAATTCAACCTAAGTGTGGTTCACGTAGTTGGCCCGCATGCTTTCGTTTGAATTAAGGTAGCGGCTTAATATGAATCACTCAATTATTTACACCCTCGAACATTTGTAGAATTTTGTTAAGTAAATAGAACAGTTGTGAAGACCCGTAGAAAATATAGTGTGCTGTAGGACTGTCCTTAATAAAAGAACGAGATGAGCCTCGCCGCATTAAATACACAAATACGGGGCCCTAATAAATGTATACATAAAAATACTTAGATTCGGGACGAGCCGTTTAGCGAATTTCACGGCATTCCCCAAAATAATAACGCATTAGTAACTTTAGGCGCGCTTTTAATAATTTACTTTCTTAAACACGGGTGCACATTTATGTGACCCAAATCCAAATCTCAACGAAATCGAAATGTGTTAAAAGCCACAGGCGTACTGGTACGGTGTGGTCCGAAATACATTTTCATGATGTTGCAATTCTCTTTAAAATAATAAATAATAAAAGAGGTTTATTAGCCTTTAAATAATAAAATGAGACGAGCCTCACCAAATAACACACAAATTGCGGGGCCCTCAATAGGTGGTTATTTTAAATACTTAGATATCGGGACAGGCCGGTTAGCTAATTTTACGGCCTTCTCAGAACAACGACACGCTAGTCGCTTTAGGCACGTCTTTAATAATTTATTTTCTTAAACTCAGGTGCACATTTATGTGACCAAAATCCAAATCTCAACGAAGTCAAAATGAGTTAAAGGCCACAGGCGTACTGGTACGGTGTGCTCCAAAATATATTTTCACGGCGTTGCAATTCTTTGTTAAAATAATAATGATAATATTTAAAGCGGTTAAAAGTTAAAATTTGCATATAAGTTAAAAGCATGTTATAAAATCAGATAATTAAGCCAAAATATAATATTTGAGCGACCGTGCTAGAACCACGGAACTCGGGAATGCCTAACACCTTCTCCCGGGTTAACAGAATTCCTTGTCCGGATTTCTGGTTCGCGGAATGTAATACAGAGTCAATCTTTTCTTCGATTCGGGATTAAACCGGTGACTTGGGACACCATTAATCTCCCAAGTGGCGACTCTGAACTAAATAAAATAATACCGTTTCGATTGTCCTTTAATTGGAAAAACTCCCTTCTACCACGCCCTTCGCGGGGTGCGGTAGCACCAAAAGGAGGTGTGACAACGGCGTGCACCTTCTGGATACCATTTGAACAAACTGCATTTTTCTCCGCAATAGCACCTTGGGACATAAACTTTTTGTGCAGACATTTCTAATAGAGAAACTTTGGTTATTTTAAGAGAAGAATATAAGTACCATGCAACCATTATTTATAGTCAATATTTCAAACAAAAACGCAGTATAATACTGCGAATTACATAGTAAATTTCAATGACTTAAAACAGACTTTTCACGTGCTTCTCAACTTTTTCAGTAGGACATTTCAAATCCATAAAACGTAGTATTATACTACGAATAACATATTAAATGACCCTGACACGAAACAGAGTTTTCACATGCTTCTTAGCTTTTTCAAAACGGAATGACAACTCAATAAAATGCAGTATAATACTACGGATTACAAATTAAATTTATCTGATAAAATATATTATTGTACCACACTTTACATATTTAATTTATTCTATAACGAATTTTTTTATACAACATTCTTGCTCATGTTTACTAACACCCATACAAAATTTATTTCATAAGATGTAACAGGATTGTGAAAATTTATTTATTTCATATATATTGAAACAAACAAAAAAACAGACATATATTACAAAAAATAATACCAAAATAAAGGACTAGGGGTATGCTTGATAGTTGGGTACATTGAACGAACTTTGTAAGGCCCCGTGAAATCCCTACTCGAAAACCCGGATCCCGTGGTGCCAAGTTAGGAACATGTGTTAGAAATTAATAAATATGCTTTGTGGAGAGCTTGCGAGCCGCGGCGCGGACCTTTTTGGATTGAATAATGCATTAAAAAGTCAAGAATAAGTTTCCAGAAAAATGTAAGAAATGCGGTCCAGAATTTGGTCGCATAATCAAAATGCAGACCGCATATCTGCCGCAGAGTGAGGCAGAATGTTGGTTAAAGTTGAAGTCAGTAATGCGGTCGAAATGCAGTCGCATAATCGAAATGCGGAATGCATAGTCGTCGCATATTTTCCTTTGACTTTAGCGATGGTCAGTTCTGCGGTGCAATTTGCGATCGCAGAACATGAATGCAGACCGCATTCTTACCGCAAACTGAGTCAGAATGTTTAGTTTTTGGGGAGCATTCTGCGGTCCATTATGCGGACCGCATGTTTACTCTGCGATCGCAAATGCGATCTCATACTCGACTCGGGGCTCCAATTTTCTAATTTTATAACCCAACCCCATGTCGATATATTACTCCCTACCCTTTATTTTAGGCTTATTTTTTGATACATTTAGAGAGAGAGAGAGAGAG
>MU738192.1:111067-155985 GCA_026770625.1 Nicotiana glauca
GGAGTATCTTTAGCAACACCGAGGAAGGGTGGGTCATAAGACTCACTCCTGAAACTACACGTGCCGGTGTAGGGGTGCATCGAGCTTATTCCCATTAACTGGGATGATCTTGGCAACATTGTAATTTTGGTAACGCTAACCCACACGGCATATGTGGGAAGGCAGCTTAGCCAATCGGGCCGTGATCAGATGCCATGCTACATACATGGTGGTATAGTGCTGGAAATCAACAAATCTGAAAATTTGATACTTGGGAAATTAAAAACTGGAAACTTGTGATTTGGTATATGTCTCTAAAAGGGATTACTTAGCTGATCGGGTCGTGATCGGACTCCGTGTTAACAAAGACGGTGGTAAAACTTATATCGGTGCTAGAGATCTCCCAACCAAACAAAAAAAATTTAAATTATATATATTATTTTCATAAACTAGAGGACTAACATGTTTCAAAATTGGGTGTTAGAATATTGTTGATCTTGACTTACTGTTTGTGGATTCTTTGATTGTATGGATATTCTAATCTGAAATAGGACTTTTAGCCTTACATACTAGTGCTATTCGACGGCACTAACGTCCCTTTTGCCGGGGGCGCTACATTCGTGTTATGATTGTAGGTGGTTCTATAGCAGGTACTCTAGTTCACTAGCAGTAGCACCTCCTCTACTTTTGTTCCGTTGTGTTGGTGAGCCCCACTCCATCCCGGGGTCATGTTATGTATCATTTGTTCATTTTCGGAATACATTTTGAGGTATATCCGGAGCCTTGTTATAGGCATTTCTCTGTTGCTCTTATCTTGTGTTTAGAGGCTCCGTAAACTATTGTGGGTGGTGGCTGATGTTGGGAGTACGGGCTAGAACTTTTGGTAGTTGATAAGCATGTTTTTCACTTAAATTTATAAACTAGTAATATTTTGAAAACTAAATGAAGCAATTAGCAAGATTGAAATGAGGGTTGCTAACGACAAATTTCTTCGCGTTTATTATTTGGGATAATATCCCCTCGTTATTTATGAACTAGTTTGGGTAGAATGAAGCATAGTAGGCTTGCTTAGTCATGTTTACTCGGTTGAGCACCGGTCGCGCTCCTCGAATTTTGGGGCGTGACAAACTTGCACCTAGATTACCACCTCCACGCCCACCACCTGAAGGACATTTACGAAGGTCATGTCCAGTTTGAGAGCATATGCCACATTTATGCGCATAAACAGACTCACCGACATCCATTTAGTTCCGTATACACGTTCTCTTTTGCTCTTTCAGCTTGCGTAAATAGTCCTTGTTACATACCAACTTAAAAGGTCCCGGCGGCCAATAATGCTCAGCACCTAATAGATGCAACTTCCCACTATACGTGTCTATGTATGCTGTAACACTGTATTGCCTATCAATGTAGTATGTTTCCCCATATCCAACTTTTTGAAAGCACTTCAACGCATTTGGGCACGACATGTGGTAGATGGCCCATTTCCCACATGAACATAACCTTCTATTTTCATTCACCATCTGTAGATTATTCCCACTATGTTCATTGATAGCGGTCTTAATTTCAAAAACACCCTGTTCATGATCATACTGAAGAAATGAATGCCACTGTGCTCGCCTCATGTACCTTTCAAATTTTGTCATGGGTATTGGCATAAATTCAACACCCCTGTCCATCAATGATGATGTAGCTACATGCCTTTCAACGAACCTCTCTGCACTCTGTTTGAATGTCATGTGGACCATGGCAGTGACAGGCAGTCCACGAGCAGACTTCAACAAGCCGCTGAATGACTCTGACACGTTTGTAGTGAGGGCTCCCCATCGTCTGCCTCCATCAGCATGCAATGTCCACATTTGAGGGTCATGTTGATCAACCAAGTATATGCTCTATAACGACCCGACCGGTTGTTTTGAGTACTAGCACTCCGTTTAGCAGTCGGAGGCCATGAACAACTTCATTTAAGGTATTATGACTTGTACGCGTGGTCGGAATTTAATTTCGGGAAGTTTGGGGTTGATTTGGGAAGGGAATTCTCATTTCAGAAGCTTAAAGTTGAAAGAATGAACTAGGATTGGAATTTTGAGTAAACGACCTCGGAATCGGGATCTAAAGGTTCCAGTAGGTTCGTATGATGATTTCGGACTTGGGCGTATGCCCAGAGCGGGTTTTGGATAACCCTGGAGAGTTTTGACGCCTATTGTGGAAGTTAGTATTTTAGAAGAAATTTCATAAGTTTTGTTTGAAGTACATTTCAGTGTTATCAACGTCCGTTTGGAATTCTGAGACTATGAATAGCTCCGTATAGTGATTCTGGAGTTGGGGGCGCGATCAGAAGTAAATTTGAAGGTCCGTAGACCATTTTGAAGCCATTTGGTTAAAGATAGAAAGTTGAAGGTTTTTGAAAAGTTTGACTGGGGGGTTGACTTTTTGATACCGGGGTCGGAATCCAATTCTGAAAGTTGGAGTAGGTCCGTAATATCAAATGTGATTTGTGTGCAAAATTTGAGGTCAATCGGACGTGATTTGATAGGTTTAAACATCAGAAATAGAAGTTGGAAAGTTCAAAGTTCATAAAGCTTGAATCGGGGTGTAATTCATGGTTTTAGCATTGTTTGATGTAGTTTGAGGCCTCGAGCAAGTCCGTAATGTGTTTTGGGATTGGTCGGGGTCCCGGGGGCCTCGGGTGGATTCTGAGTGGTTAACAGATCGAAATTGCAAATTTGAAAGGCTGAGTGTGCTGCTTCTATCATAATCGCATCTGCGGTTCTTGGACTGCAGATGCGGTCAAAATCTCGCAGAAGCGAAAGGGGCCAGGCCTAAGAAAAATCGTAGAAGCAGCCCAGGGATCGCAAAAGCGGTTTCGCTTAAGCGGCCCCCAGACCGCATAAGAGGTCAGCCCCCTCAAGCCCAAAACCGCAGAAGCGGTTAGAAAGTCTTAGAAGCGATATCTGCAGAAGCGGAAATTGCATCGCAGAAGCAAAAATTGCTGGGGGCAGTGACTTGTTTTAAAACAGGATTTTGGCTCATTTTCCCCATTTTTGCATGGCTTGGGGGCGATTCTTAGAGAGCTTCAAGGGGAGATCTCATCACCAATGTTGAGGTAAGTTACTCCTATTTATTTCCAAGTTAAATACAAGACTATAGCATGGATTTAAGCATGAAACTTTGAGTAAATATTGAGGTTTTGGTTGAAAACCTAGAAAATTATAATCTTGGATTTTAGCCACGATTTTGAGTATGGAATTAGGAGAAAATCATATATTCGAGTTCCTAAGGTCATGGGTAACCTTTGTCTTCAAGAAATTTTGAATTCCGGGCACGTGGGCCCGAGGGCATTTTGGTCAACTTTTCGTTCGGGGTTAGGAATTGTTATAAATTGAGTTGTAAGGTATAGTTTAGCATATATTAATGGATTTTTATGATCATTGGCTAGTTTCGGGGCGTTGTGCGTTGGTTCAAGCCTTCGAAAGGATGTAGAATGCCGGTTGCGAGTCTTCGGAGCAATGTAAGTCTCCTTTCTAATTCTGTGAGGGGGAAATTACCCCATAGGTGAGCTAAATTGATTATGTGCTCCTAGTTGTGGGGGTTACGCGCGCACAAGGTGACGAGAGTCCGTGCGTAGCTACTATTATGCTATTGTCTGGGTAGTTTAGGACCCAAAAAGCATGTTATACTTGAATAAATTATGAACTCATCGATGACTTGGATTGTTTAAATCACCTTTGATTAGTAAACGAATTTAAAAAAAAATTAAACATTATTTCCTTAATTTGTTAAATGAGAATTGGCTTATTTGGATAATTACTCCTCGATAAAATCCTTGACTGATTGTCTGTCTGTGTGTGTGTGTTTATTTTGGACCGGGCTGAACGCCTCGACAGATTAATAGATGCATCTATAGGCGCGCCGTCAACCCTCGGCAAGTGCACATTTATTTCTGTTGGATCGGGTCGTCGCCTCGGTATGATTTGCGCATGCTTATATTGCTGCCTGGAATTATTTAAGCTATTACATTCTTCATGGCTCAAGATCATATTGTTAATAATGAAAAGAAACCTTGAAAATTTCCTATGAAGGAATTACGTGTTTACTTGTTTCCTCTATTTGGATAAAAATCATGTTAGATAATAAATCCATTGTTCATATGTATATTGAGAATAAATAACCGTTGGACCTTTAGAGTGTGTCAAAGTTGACCATCTTGTCCCTACCCCTTCGGGATTAGGCGGGACACTCACTGAGTACACGTTGATTACGTACTCATACTACACTTCTGTGCATTTTTGTTTCACAGGTATATATATACACCTCTAACAGCCTATTGGGCGTAGCAGCATAGATGACACTGGGACTAGGTGAGTTGCATCATTCGAGACGGCCGCAGCTAGAGTAGTCCCTTCCTTTGTACTGTATTTACTTTCCGTCCATTGTATTCCGGACGGATGTTGTATNTTAAATAATAAAGGAAAAATCATGTATTTCAAAAGTGTTAAACGAGATTTAATTTAGTATTTTACTTGGCTGGCCTGACAGCAGTGTCCGGCACCACCACGACCCTTAGTGGATTTTGGGTCGATACGTGCTGGTGGTTCTATTTGCTGGATCGCTTCCATGCGCCTCGTGAATTTATACTGCTCGTTGATTATATAAATTGGAAACATTATTTTCTGGTTGCTCATTCGCCTGTGGTTACAAGTTTAAATCAAGGCAAGCTCTTTCATATCCAATCTGTCCGGCTAACGCTGCTCCAGAATAACCACCCGATGACTGGGGGTTATCCCTACCATGCACGCCCTCATTACTAGGAAGCTCCTCCACATTCACGTACATTTCCAATAATTTTATTATAATAAATTCCTTATGTTCGTCCGGAATCCGCAAAAAATCTCTAAGAGTTTCATCATCCTCGATGTTAAACTCAGAATAATAAGCAAACCCCTGCGGAGTCACTGAATAAGGAAATCTACCGGTTACTTTAAGGCTAACCGAACGCCTCGGCTCACTCATTTTTTACATAACAACGATACCAATGTATCGTACTCCATATTAAGCGGCAATTTAACATGATATTGTGGAGGTGGGCTATACCTCACAGAGTTATTCTCCACCACAACCTCACCCCCCCCCAATACAGTGAAACCCTTATTTTTGGCACTTCAGATATTATAAAAAATTGATTGATAAGGAGAAGAGAGAATAAACGTAAGTTTGAAGTTTAAGTGTCGAATGCATTTTTATAAAATTGAAGCACATTATAAATAAGGCAAGTCCGACCTTGGGGTGTACAATTTTTCAAAGTAATTTGCAGTATTATACAGCGTTTTATGAATTTAAATTATTGTTATGTTAGTTAATTTTTATTGTTGGGGCCTAAAATCAGACTATTTCGCAGTATTATACTGCAAATTACCTAAATTCGCAATATAATACTGCGAAATGCTGGTTCAAAAATGAGTCGGGCTTATCTCAAATAATTCGCAGTATTATACTGCGAATTGCATAAAAAAATTTATTTATTTTAATCTTTCGCAGTTTTATACTGCGAAATGCATTAACGAAAAAAAATCCGTTAACCCAATTCGTAGTATAAAACTACGAAATACCCATTAATGTAACTTTTTTTAAAACATTTTATGTTCAAAAATTTATTAATTAAGTTTTGCACTCCATCAGGGCATTTGCATCTATACCCGCTTTTTGTGCCATATTTTAATTGCAAAAAAATTACAAGTGTACCCGCTTTTTCACATAACTTCAGCACACGTGGCTGAATTAGCAAAGGCAATTACACAAAACTTCAGCATTTTAGTAGCCGGACCTGAAGTTCAGCTGTAGAGCTGAAGTTTTATTTTATAAGTTTTTGTTTAGTAATCGGGAAACTTCAGCTCTAGAGTTGAAGTTTTCAAGTTATAAAATAAAAACTTCAGCTCTAGAGCTGAAGTTTTTACTTTATATCCGGAAACTTCATCTCTAGAGCTGAAGTTTTCAAATTATAAAGTAAAAACTTCAGCTCTAGAGCTGAAGTTTTCAAGTTATAAAATAAAACTTCAGCTCTAGAGAGGTGAAGTTTTTTTGCACATAGGGATTTGCCTTTCTTTTTTGGGTTTTTCTTTTCCCCTCACCTTTACGTATGACCTGCAATATCTAGTCTAGTATGCAACAGAGTCTGTGATGAGTTTAATTTTTAGCCGCTAATGTTATTTTTTTTTATTTCTCTTCTCCGATTCATAGCTTCAGAAAGCGAAACACTCCAACAAGTGATCTAGAATGATCCAAATGGGGGAAATACCTAGAAATTCATTGTCAAGTAGGCAAGTATACTAACGTTTCTTTTCAAGTCAGTTGACAATTAAAACAAATTGGATATCATTCTAGTAAAATCCATCCATGTATCCACCATGTCAGCCTTTATTTATCTTTTTCCTGGTAGAATTGGAATATGGATTCGATGGAATCAGGAAGAAGAAAAAAGAAAATTAAAGAGGAGAAGGGGAGGAGAAAGAGAGCTACAGGTTAAAAAGGGACTTTAGCATAACTAACAACAGAAGAAGAAGAAAAAGAAGAGAAGAGGAGGATAAATGAAAGCTGAAGTTTTTTTTATAAAAGTAGACACAGGTGCAAATAGAAAGACAAAGCGGCTACAGGTTAAAAAGGGGCGCCCTAAGCATCATCTGATCATGTAAAATGTGGATAGTGCTGGCAAAATGAGCCCACATTTTGCCAACCCGCCCAATCCTTATCCATCCATATTTTAGTGGGTTGGATGAGTGATATTTAAGTTGTGTAAAATTTGTGCTTCAACCCGTAGAAATATGGATATTTATGGATAAAATATGGGTTAGACAAGTGGGTTATCTTCTATCTTTTTCATACTTGTTTAGCTAAATATTTTCCTTATAAACTCATTTTCCCCTAGTTGAAGAAATTATTTTCCTTATTAAGAGAAGGAAGAATATTTTTTAAAATACTTTTTTAATCTAACCCACCATATGTCTCATCCCGCCAACCCACCTCACCCCTATCCACTACTACCATCCCAATCCACCCAACTCAATAGAAATATTATTAAGAGTACTCTTTTTCATTTCAATAAAATACAATAGAAATTTTTTCATTTCAACAAAATTAGTATTTTCTGATGTAGAAAAAGCATTTTCAACCCATTTTTAACCCGCCCAAATCCAACCTAACCCTCCTATTTACCACCACTATCCAGCAAAGAAGAATTGGAAAGTGTTCCACCTAAAGAATTAAACTTCAAGGAAAGGGCAGTCGATTTAGTGGTTGAACGGAATAAAGACACTAGGGTTTTGAATTTGGGCGTAGCCATTCTTCTTGATATTTATGTGAAATCTTGAACGAGGGTGGGGGAGGGGACTAGGGTTTTTAAACAACGAAGAATATCAAGAAAGATAGATGACTTTTTATTTTCTTTTCTTTTCCATGGATCTCTATTCCAAATTTAAAAATAGGCCTAATCCTTAACTCTAATTAGGCATTAATAAGTCAAGTTCGTTAAGAAAAAAAAAAGGAAAAAAAATTGAAATGGGATTCTTTTACACTTGTGTTTTGTGTTGAAGGCTAGTTCACTTGGTGAGCTCCTTGCCTTCCACATTTGAGATGGAGAGTTGAAAAACGGCCAAAAATGCATATTTTTTGGTATACTTCCAAATCATAACTTGTGTGGTTACGGTAGGTTACATGAGTTTTTGTAGTGAATTATACTTATTACGTGCATTCTTATGTGTATGAGCAAGTTGGACGAAATGTGAGCAAAAGAAGTTGATTCGGGACTAAAAGACAAAAGGACTTTGCTCATTCACTCTCGCGTGCATATGAGAGAGTGAACGAGCTAGCTGAGCAAAAACTTGAGAAAAAGAACAATGGAATATGGCAAAAAGGTATGGAATGCATGAGAGACCTAGAATGAAAAGAAAAAGAGAATAACTTCGCTCGTTCACTTTCGCGTGCACGCGAGAGAGTGAACGATCTAACCCGAAAAGCTTATTCCGAAGTGGGCTTATATTATTTCACCTAATGCAATCCCTATCACATATAAATAGTCCTTAGACTAACTTTTAAACGGATGTAGACATTTTTTGAAGAGGGGATTCGAACAAAGGAGGAAAGAACACACTAGGAGCAAGTCAGAGAATTCTTCTACGAGTTTTTTACTTCGTTCTTCCTAGTTTCCTTATTGGTTATGTATTCTAGTATTGTAATTTTGCATACTATGAATAACTAAAATATTAACTAGAATTTTGATAGAATCTTTTGTAGGATAAATTCTTGTGAAATTTTTATATAATCGATCCGTTGATTAATCTATTTGTTCAACTACGTGTTTATTATTGTTGATTGAATGACCATCAATAGATTGTGCCTATTTAGTGTGTATATTTCCCGAGAGAGAGAGAGAGAGATAGAGTACGCAGTTAAGTAGTTGTTGAACAACATCACTCTTATCATATGTGAGAGATCAATATACAGGGTTTAAAGGCGGGATTAGAAATAACGAAACCTTGGTGCGATCATATTGAGCAGTGAATTAGTATCAGCTAGCGCAGTTTGAGAGAATACGTACGTCTAGTAAATTGTGGTAGTTGCTCGAGAGAGATCTACGACATCCAAAGTACTCACGATCGGTAGAGAAAAGTTAGGCGAAATTCTAGAAGACATAGCGGGAAAGATTCCGACAATTGTGAAAATCATAACTCTAAACCTCCTTAATTTAGTATCCAACCCTTAATATCTTTAGTTATTAATTAATTATTTTAATTTGTTAGTTAATTAGTTAGGCATAAGTATCTTAATAATTAAAACTTGGAAATAATTCGAGCTTGCTTTTTTAGTGATACTGAACAATTATAGTGAAACCTTAGTTCTCTATGGGATTTGACTTCGGACTCTTGGACTGGATTATATTTGCAGTGATCGCTTATCCTTTTTAGGACTAGGGTTGGGCGTGATCAAATTTTAGCGTCATTTCCGGGAAATAACGGTGTAGCTGTATGTGTACATATTGCTAGGTTTCAAATTTGAAGTTTTATTTTCTATTTTTTTTGTATTTGATTTTTTATTTTTTATTTTCGTTTTATTTGTTAATTTGAGAAATATGGCATCATGAAATTATGAGAGTTTTGATGCTAGTAATTCTACTTTTGATCCTCCTTATGCATATTGTGGAGAAAACCTCCAATGGTGAACTTATCAAAATATTCGCGAACGCGAGTTATGTACACCAACTCAATCTTATATGTGGAATGTGGGTGATATGTGTGGTGGTCAAGATGGTCACTTTTATGGCTGTGTATATATTTCTTATCCTCTCCAAAACCCTTGTTATGATAGTTGTACGTTTTCTTGTAAGGTTAACATGAACAAAGATCCCGAGAAAGCTGAGCTGAAGGAGATCAAAGATATGTTGAAGTACCTCATGGAACGAAGTAATGAGTAACAACTACAAACACAAAGGCTAGGAGATACTAACCAAAGACAATGGGATACTATCCAAAGGTGCAGGAGGCAATTATTCTCAAATTGGAGGCACAAGTGAGGCAATTGGTAAAGGCTTTACATGCTCAATAAGATAATGTTATGAATAGTAGCCAGGAGCAGTATGCATTAGAGACAGAAATTGAGGTGCCAATATAAGGATCCGTAGTAGAACACCAACAATATATCAAACTAGAATTAGAGGATGTCGATGTTATAGAAGAGATACTAGAGTCAACCAAGGACATTGAGGATACATTTTTAGTTGACTCTAGTGTGATTGGTGTTGAGGGTGTCAAAAATATTGAAGTTCATGTAATTGAGCGCGTTAGACATCATTCCAAAGTCTTATCTACCTTTTGTTCTGATGGTGAAATGAAAATTAATCCTTATAAGCATAAAAAGGAGTCAAGGAAAGAGGTAGATGGGCCTTATATTTTTAAATTTTCAATGTCGTCTATGCAAGGTATCACTCCTTGGTCGAGAGCCAAAAAGTGCATGAGAATTTATTTAATTTTTGGCTCGTAAGAATTTGTACTGCCCCAAGAGCATAATCATAAGAACGAGCAAAACTTGGGGTTCAATTCACGAGCTTGAGGTGGAGGAAAAAAGTGATTCGCGTCGTGTCACGACATTAAATCAGGTGTTTGTTGGAAGGCAACCCAACTTTACTGCTTTCTTTTATGTTTAGTTTTTTTAATTATTATTTTTGGTGTTATTTTTGTAGTATCGTTTTTTAAATTTTTAGGAGCATGAGAATTAAAGCCTTTGAAAAGAAGCAAAAGAAAGCAAGATGATTGGAACTAAGTGTGGGGTGTCCGCATAAATGACCAATGCATGGGAGAAGTCTGAGTACCCTATGAGTTGTTAATGCTCGACCAGGGAGTTTTTTTTACACACCTGTTATTTATGGTGTGCATTAGGGATAATGCAAAATTTTAAATGTGGGGTAGGAGAAGACTGTCCGGATAATTTCTTGTGCTATGTTTACGTATACTAAAAAATATAGATAGAAATAATTCCCCTTGATTTTTCTTATGGCCATGATTTTTTTTCAAGGGATAACTCTTTGAACCGGGTAGTAATTTTTTTTGTAGGTAGAACTTTCATAATAGTTTTGGACTTTTCCCGACAATGGACTTCTTTGACAGTTTTCTTGAGGGATTCAAGTCTAAAGAAAAATGTAAAAAGATTGTCCTTTTTCTTTCTTCTGTAGAACTAATAATGGAATGAAAAACTTGAGTATCAATACTTTTTGACATGTTTTATACCGGGACTTAGAGTTGTAACATCTGAGCTGATCATCTTTTTCTTGTTCTATGTGGCCACATGCCTTGAGTATATTCTTAAGTAATTTAACTATTTATTTTTTGTGTTCGTCTTAATATATGTTTGTTGGAGACAAAAAAGAAGAAATAGTCAGCGCTAACGTCATGATAAAGACAAAGTAGGGAATAGTGTATAGCTTGTTCAAACTAATGCCATGCAAATTTTAGAGAAGAATATTCTGGTTTTCAATGAGTCGCATACAATTGAAGAATCGTCATGTCCTTTCACTTTTAATATGTCATGGTTTTTCAAGTCTTAACTTTGCTTTATAGATGCATTGATAGAGGAAAATCATGAATCTGGTGGTTGTCTATGGAGACGGTTCACTAGCCGAAGGAGAGTGTACTATCTTTTACTCCATCACTCTATTTTCTTCCTTTTTGTGACTAATTAACGAAAAGAAATGGATGCATTGTCAACCTATTTTTGTATGTCTTTAAAAAAAAGGTATGGGTTATTTCTTGAAAAGTCATATTCTTTCACCATGAGAAAGATGATTCAGGAAAATCATCCAAGGTAGACCCACAATCGCTTCTCCAAGAAGTGCAAAGAGCAATATACCCACAAATTCATCCAGTTCAATCATTAATATTTGAGAGAGACTTAGACCATTTTTTGACTAAAGCAAGTTTTACAATTGGATATGGATATTTGGGGAAGAAGATAAAGAAAAAAAAAGTATTCTGGTAATTTTGTTTGCAAAATTACGGATAAGTCAAATTGATTGGTTCCTCTTCTTCACATCAAAGAAGAGGCAACGGAGAAATTCAGGTTCTACTTTCTTTTCTCTGTTCATCTTTTATCATCTACCCTTTTGATTTATGAATATTAGGATAGATGTTTATTATGTGATGATCTCATATAACAAATCAGAGTTATATGCATGATTAGGAATAACTAATTGTATTTAAAGATTAATTTTGTTATTCCTTTTAATCGATTTGTTGATATAGAATTTGGCAATATGCATAAAATTGTGAAAGAATATTTTCAAGATTTGTAAGATATGAACTAGGCTTACAATAATACTTGAAAATATTTTTGAGATCATGAATATAATATATGTAAAGGTATACATATATTATTTTGATAAGATCAATATATCAAATTGTTGAAATGTTTGGGATTACAATGGTTTGGTTGGAAGGCCATTTGAAAAGATTTTCTACCCTTGTTTTGGAGAATAAAATATTCATAATTTTCTACTCCTGCTTCGAAATCAAAATCTGCGTGATATTTTATTGTACGTTGAGATTAAAAGTCTTTGTGACTTTCTACTCATTTGTTGGAAATTAAAGTCTAAGTGACTTTATACTCGTTCTGGAGATTAAAATCTTAGTGATTTTCTACTCCAATTTACTATTCACCGTTTATAAAATTTGATTGTGTCACATATTATTTGGTTTGAAGATTAAAAACTTCACCGTTCACTAGATCTAGTTGTGTCAGATGTTACTTGGTTTGAAAATTAAAAATGTGACGACCCAAAGGGTCATCACCGTATTTCTCCCTTTTTCCGCGCTTCCGAGGCCTTGAAAACCTCATTTTTTAGTTGCTTCGATTTGCGTGCGCAGTCCGGGCGTGAAGCCGGAAAGTTTTTATGCTAAAATATGTGAATTTCGTAAATTTTTTTGAAGAATTATGATATTAATATTGATATAGTTGACTTTGGTCAATATTTTGGGTAAACGGACCCGGAACCGTGATGTGATGGTCCCGTGAGGTCCATAGAAAAATATGGGACTCGGGCATGTACCCGGAGTTGAAATCCGAGGTCCATAACTCCGGTAAAAGAAATTTTCTATTAATTTGTTTTCTGAAATATATTAAGGAAAAAAATAAAAATGAAAATGAGCTTGGAAATATAGGTATCGGGCTCGTATTTTGTTTCCGGCGCCCGGTACAGGTCTTAAATATGTGTTAAGCGCTTTATGTAAAGATTTGGTCGAAATCGGACGTCGTTTGACGTGTTTCGGACCTAGATGTCTAAAGTTGAAGGTTGACGAACTTTAAAATGAAAATCATGAGTTTGAGGCTCGATTCTATGTAAATGATGTTATTATGACGATTTGATCGCGCGAGTAAGGCCTTAGGATGTTGTTGGAGTTATGTGTATGTTTGGTTGGGAGCCCCGAGGGCTCGGGTGAATTTTGAGTATGTCCCGGAAGGCCTTAGGCTTAAAATATCAGATGTGGCAGTGTAGCAGGTCCCACGCGATCGCGGTGCATTTCTGCGCGGTCCGCGTGGACTGGTTCAGAGAGTCGCTGGTTTAAGTTCAACCAGTGAATCAGTGCGGTCCGCACTGGAAGCCACGCGGCCGCGGCGCATTTCTATGCTGTCCGCGTGGCTAGGTACAGAGAGGTCAGGTGCAGGCCCACTAGCGCGGCCGCGCACCAAAACAGTGTGGTCCCCGTTGGGTAGGTTCAGAGAACTAATTTTCTTCTCTTTTTCGGTACGGCCGCGTGGCATTTTTGTGCGGTCCACGCCAGCATTCAGTAAAGCATATAAATCCGAGATTTTCAGCTATTTTACACTTTTTCAAAACCCAAAACATAAGAGGCGATTTTCCAAACAATTCTTCTTCAAAACGATTGGTAAGTGATTTCTAATTTATTTTCTTTACTCCTTAAACTCTTGTAACATGATTTCAACTCCAATCAAGGATTTTCATAAAAGGGAATTGGGGTTTGGTTAAGGATTAGGGTTTTCAAAATTAGAAAGTTGAACCTCAATTTGGGGTCCGATTACAAGACTAATTATATAATTGGAATCATAGGGGAATGGGTAACCGGGTTTTGGTTCAAACCTCGGGTTTTGATCACGTGGCCCGGTGCGTTTTGGGAATTTTTGAGTAAAACCTTAGGAAATTCGTTTTCATGCATTCAAGATTGATTCAATTAGCATTTGTTGATACATTCAAGTAATTTGTGACTAGATTCGTGCGGTTTGGTGGTGAATTCGAGGGGTAAAGCTATTCTAGAGGCTTGAGTGGACTTTTGGAGCATTTGAGGTAAGTGTTTGATCTAACTTTGGATTGAGGGAATAGGATTAGAGTGTTTTGATTGCTATTTGCTAAATGATCGAGTACGGTATATAGGCATGGTGACGAGTATCTATACACTGGTGTCTAGCATGAATGTGAGTCGTAAATGCTTTTAATTAGAAAGATATGACACAACTGTCTTGTTAAATTGATAACTTCCGTGTAAAGTGTTGGATAAGAACGAAATGAACTAAAAGAGTTTGTGAAGCAATGATTCCCTTGCCGGGATGAGTAGACTGATACAATTCTCCCTTGCCGGGATAGTTGGGCTGTTAGTTGTACCCTAGCCGGGTTTAACTGTTATGTTGATGTTTTCCCTAATGGGACCTCCTTTGAAGAGATTATCAGTGTTATTCATTATATTATGGGATCGTGTGGCACGCCGACTACTTATGAATTATATTATGGGATCGTGTGTCACGCCGACCACTTATGAATTATATTATGGAATCGTGTGGCATGCCGACCACTTATGAATTATATTACGGGATCGTGTGGCACGCCAACCACTTATGAATTATATTATGGGATCGTGTGGCACGCCGTCCACTTATATACTACATTACGGGATAGTGTGGCGCGCCGTCCACTGTAAACATATGCATCATGAAACCCGGAGTATATCTATTGTTGTTTTTAATGTTCCATATTTATCTAGTACTCCCCGATAGCATGTCCCCTCCCAGCTTTACTTTGTATTGTTTTATTACTATTTTCTCGCACTTGTATATTACATTTGCACAAGTTTATTGTGGTAGGCCCTATCTATCCTCGTCACTACTTCGCTGGGGTTAGGTCAGGCACTTACCAGCACATGGGGTCGATTGTGCTGATGCTACACTTCTGTGCCTTTTTTGTGCACAGATCAGGAGGCAGCTTACGAACCACCGCAGCAGTTCTAGACCGGGAACCGACCTTCAGTCCAGAGACTCTCAGGTAGCTTAGCTGACATCCGCGGGCTCGGAGTCTCATCTATGATATTTTAGTTTGTTTATTTGCATCGAGACAGACTCATTTGTATTTTTCTTTCAGACTGATATTTTTAGTACTCATTAGTAGTCCGTGAGTAGTGACACCAGATACTGGGTAGAGGTGTATTTTGAAACTTCCGCATTTTATATCGTTTTGTTAAAAACTAAAGTCTTCGCACTTATTCAATTATTGTTAGAATAGTATGTTGTTGAGGGTGAATAAAAAAATATTGTATTGTTTGGCTAGCCTAGCTACGTTAGTAGGTGCCATCACGACGCCCGATGGTAGGATGAATCCCGGTCGTGACAAAAAATTTCACCGTTCATTAATTCTGAATATGTTAGATTGGTTTGAAGATACTTCATCATTTATAATTCTGGCTATGTCGTGACACAAACAACAATTCTTGTGGTTGGCTCAACAACGTAATAGGGGCGTTGAATATGAATCTCCTTTTGAAGAAATATGTATGGAATATGAAATTATTCACCAAACGATCACCCCTTAGTTACCACAATCTAATAGAACTGCGGAAAGAAAGAATAGAACATCAAAGGAGACGATGAATGTCTAGTTGATAAGTTCTAGTTTACCCAAAATTTGTTGGGGGAAACTATGCTTACAACTTACTGAATACTCATTCACGTACCTCATTGCAAGACACATTCCATTCCATATAAAAGAAAATGGAAAAGAAGAAAACCCCACTTGAAATATTTCCAAGTGTTAGGGGTATTTGGGTAAAGTGTAAGTTCTTAAACCCAAAAGAATAAAAATTGGATCAAACACCGTTGATTCCGTTTGGTAAGATATGCAACAAATAGTAAGGCATATCGTTTTTTGATTCATAAATCGTAAAATCCCGACATTCATATTAATACGGTTATCAAATCAGATAATGCTGAATTCTTTGAGAATATTTATCCTTATAAAAAAACGAAATGTGAGTCGTCTAGTGAAATATCTAAGCAAAATTGGGAAGAAGCAAATGAAAGTACGTTGAATTAGAAAATTCCAATATGTAGTAAACGACAAAGGATAACTACTTTCTTTGGACCGAATTTTCTGACATTCTTTTTGGAAAATGAGCCTCAAACATTTAAATAAATATTGTCTTCCTAGGAAGCACAATATTAGAAGAGGCAGTCCATAGTGAGATAGAATCCATATTAAGTAATCATACTTGTGAATTGGTTGATCTTCCTCTAGGAAAGAAACCTTTGACTTCTACGTGGATTTTCATAAAGGAAATGAAAGTTAATGTTACTATTCAAAAATATAAGGTAAGGTTAGTTGTCAAATAATTTAGACAACGAGAAGGTCTTGATTATTTTGATACATACTTACCGGTAACGAGGATTACATCTACTCAGGTGTTAATAGCGTTAGCCGCTGTGTATGGCCTTAAAATCCATCAGATGAACTTAAAGACAACCTTCTTAAATGGAGATTTGGAGGAATAAATTTATATGGAAAAAATTGAAGGGTTCGTGGTTCCCGAAAAATAAAGAAGGTGTGTTGACTTGTTAAGTCACCCAAATAATGACATGCAAGATTTGACCAAATAATATTGTCAAATGGTTTCAAAATTTAAAGAGCGTAAATAAATTTGTTTACATTAAGAATACTTCAAGTCATATAGTCATTATTTGATTATATGTAGATAATATGTTGATGAAATATTTAAAATGTGGGGGCTTTTAGCTTATGCATGATAAAAGTCAATGTTAGACGTAGTGTCTAAATGATATAATTTTTGAACCCCATTGATATAGTAGTTGTTAAATTTATCAGTTGTTTAGTCTTAATGAAGACTAGTTGATAGAAACTGCTAATTTGGAAGTTGGTCACCTGTCTTTCTCGAAAGATCATTTTCTTTATTGAAAAATTTATATTGTTTAGTTCTTTTATGAAATAATGTCAGTTTGAAGGTTGTGACTTTTCATAGAAAGATATGTCTGTACGTTTTTGTATGGACATGACCGTTCATGAATGAATGTATTAATATGTTAGTCTATAATGAGGTTAACTAACTGATGAACATAACCAAAATCCATTGTAAGTTGGATTTGTTTCATAAATGAAGGTGCTATAATTTGCATATCATATAGACGTATGAATAAATAGCATACAAATGCTTGAAAATGATGGAGTGATTGATAAATGTGTTATATGTTAAAGGTTGTGGTCACAACTGATGCCAATCATTCAAGTTGTTGTTATAATATACTATTACTATATTAAACAACCCCAACTTCCAATTGAGAGGCTGTGAGTTTGAGTCACCCCAAGAGCAAAGGTGGGGAGTTCTTGGAGGGAAGGATGCCGAGGGTCTATTTGGAAATAGCCTCTCTACCTTTGGTAGGGGTAAGTTCTGTGTACACACTACCCTCCCCAGACCCCACTAGTGGGATTATACTGGGTTGTTGTTGTTTGTAAGTGTAGTCAATAATATAATATGCAATCGAAAGTCGAGACGTATTAGTCTACAACATAAGGAAGGTTGTATTGAACGTTCATGACAATGAAACGAGTTTTGAAGTATACTCCAAATTATGTTTTGCACTACAATAAGTATCCCGTGATAATAGAGGGGTATAGTGATGAAAATTAGATCACTGGTTCAACCGATTCTAAATAGTCGGTGGATGAGAGATGTATTGGAAATCGTCCAAACAAATATGGATTGATCGCACTACAGTGAAGGCTGAATTTATAGCCTTAGATAAGGACGGTAAAGAAGCTAAATGACTCCGAAATTTCTTGAAAGATATTCTATTTTTGCCCAAACTTTTGGCACCTATATGTATAGATTATGATAGTCAAGCGAGAATAGGAAGGGCTGAGAGCGTTATGTATAACGGAAAGTCTCGTCACATAAGACACAGACATAGAACCGTTAGACAACTACTTTCTAGTGGAATTATCACAATTGATTATGTAAAATCAAAGTATAATATGGCGGATCCACTTACAAAAGGCCTAACTAGAGAGGGAGTTGAGAAATCATCTAAGGGAATGGGACTATGGCCGAGGACAAGTCATCATAGCGGTAACTCTACCTAGATTTTTGGAGATCCGAGATCTAGGTTCAAGGAGCGCAAACAAAGTTATGCATGGCCGGTTCAACATTGTTAAATATAATATTTTAGTCCATTCTCGTGATGAAGACAATGTTCAGTAACAAGGATAAAATGTTAAAACATTTTTTAATGGTTTCTAAGTTTGATACAGGGTATATCAAATAGTGTATCTATGGGATAACACGTTTAGGAATCACCTATGTAAGTGTGAAGTATAAGCCGCTTCAAGGAGAATTCTGTAAGGCCAATTCTCTATGCACTTATGAACCAGGTGGTATTCATGGCTGAAACGAACACAACAATAAGAACCAAAGACGGTTAAGGGTTGATTGTGTGACTTATGGTTGTCTAGGTGTACACCAAAGCTCGACGGTTCAAAGATATCAATTCTACCGATTGACCGAGTATATCCGACATAAGTTCACTACGAAAAGTTCAAAAGGAAACCTACTTATCTAGATGCGATTAATCCTTACTTGCGAATCACGCAGTATTTTCATGCATATTTTTCACATATGTCCATTCCCAATTCATGTGGGGGACTGTTGCATTTTTTCTTTAAAGGGTGTGAATGGGAAATGAAAGAGGTACCTTTTGGATTGCACCTCTCCATCTAACCCTTCCTTTTTCTATAAATTTAGAGGCTTCGCCTCATTTTAAAAACATGAAAAAATCTGAAAATTTCTCCCATCTTTTCTATATTGTTGCATTATTTTCAAATAAACATAAGGGTCGAGTGTGATTTGCTCCGTCTGTTGAGTTCGCTAAAATTCTGTAGTTTCGATTGCCAGTATTGCAGAATAGTTATTCCGTTCTATCCTGGGAGGAATTAATCCAAAACCTTGGGCAACAGTGAGGGGATTAAGTTCCTTAAGGACACACAAGAAACTTGTGGGCGCGGAATTATTTTCTATTTTGTTTATTGAACTAATGTTTCTTTGCTTCTCTGATTTTCTAATTTTGATCACAATAATACCAATATATATATATATGACTTTATTTTGACGCTTAATTTCATTTGTTGAATCCTATGATTACTTTCCATGTGTTGAATTAATAGAATGATTGTGCTTAGTTGTTTAACTAGAGTGTCGGGTCTGAGCAGTTCGGAGTGAATCATGTACATTGTGTTAGTCTAGAATTTGCGCTACGTATTATTCAAAGAGAAATAAGTAAGCTTTGTGATTTTAGGAGATGCTATTGGCATTTCATTTATTGTCCATTGAGCTAATATGCCACCAAAAATAAAACTATACTTAGATAGCCCATTTAAGCCTATAAACCTTTTCTTTGGCACCCACACTACAAGTCGATTCCCTTTTTATTTTTATTTTTTTGTTCTTCATTATATCTTTTTGAACCTTTACCTCTGAAAGCACTTACGTCGCTAGAAACGTAAGGTGAGAGTTGGGATAGTTTTTAGTGGAATCACAGAGAGACCAAAAGGTGCACGTATATTTTGAAAGATCATTAGCCGGGCAACCCAAGTTTGGAGAGTGTTGAAAAGAAAAAATCAAAGAAAGTAAAAAAAATATTAGAAAATACACCTTGTCACACCTCCTTTTTCCGAAGAAGCTTTATCGGTTTTTACTACACCCCGGGAAGGGATATAGTAATGAAAGTAGTTTTTCCAATTTAAGGACAATCGAAACGGGATTCGTTTTTATTTAAGATTCAGAGTCGCCACTTGGGAGATTTACGGTGTCCTAAGTCACCGGTTTGAATCGCGAATCAAGGTAAGGTTTGACTCTGTTTAACAGTCGCAAACCAGAAATCCGGGTACGGAATTCTGTTAACCCGAGAGAAGATGTTAGGCATTCTCGAGTTTCGTGGTTCTAGCACGGTCGCTCAACTGTTATATTTGGCTAAAATTGATTTTAATACATGTTATCCTATTTGTTCCATTTTTAGAATTAATTACTACTTTTTGTCAAATTATTTTTTATTTAAGAAAGTGAACATCGTTTAAGAACATATTTTCGGATCACGTCACAAGAAATGCACCCGGATCATCGACACATTTTTATTCAACGTTTTCGGATTTGGATTTGGGTTGCATGAAATGCACACCCGTATTAGGAAAGTAAGATTATTAAAAATCGAGCCTAAAGCGACTAACGTGTTATATCTTTTGGGAAAGCCGTAAAATTCGCTAAACGGCCTATCCCGAATACTAAATATTTTAGTAAGTAATTAATGAGGGTCCCGCAATTATGTATTTTATTTGGCGAGGCTCGTCTCATTTTTATTTATTAAAGCCCAACTAAAGTATCTAAATTTTCTATTTTTGTGTCTAAAACTTAATTAATCCATGAATATAAATTTGAACTCTTAATTCAAGTCCGAACTCAAACAAAAGGGAATACCTTTTAGCTTGAGCCCGCTACCTAATTAGAAGTCCAATTTTTATATTCGTGAATTAATTTCCTATATTTAACATTGTTTGGGAACCATTATACTTCTAGCCAATCCGAGCCTGTTTAATAAGAATAAAATAATTATAAATTCAAGCCCAGATAACCCCGGACCAGACTAGTAATGAAAAGGGTTTTTGTTTGTTGATAGCCATGGGCCTCAATCCCGACCCAATCAATAAAATGGCTAAAGTTAAAAATCAAGCATGGCCTTCCTGGGTTCAGCAACTCATTCAGAGAAATCAAATTGACAATCCCAATATCTAATTGAACAATTAGTAAAACCAAGTCCAACAGGCAACAATCTGAACAAGTTAAGAACCAAATCTAATAGCAATAGAACAAAATGTAAATAGAACCATCAGAAGAAATAATTTAAACATTCTGATTCGATCCATGTCAATTCCTAAGTTCATTTTTAGCCAAATTCAAAAGCCCATGGTATTAAGCAAAACTGAGTGAGCAACTTATGACAATTGAAATGGCACTGTTACTTTCCTCATTTTTCATTATTCTATTTAAGAATTATCTAATTTCATTGAAATGGTAATCCTACTCCTACACCTGATTCAAAGAAATGCAGTGGACTATTTCAACAAAGTCTGCTTATAACCGAACGTATACTATTATGTAATAATTAACTGAGGTAACTAACTATTTTCACGTACTATTTATTATTTAATTTGTACTACAGGAACCTTTATTCTACAATAATCCAAACACCTACTAATTTAGACGACGGGACACTTAAGTAAATATTATTTTCAGTAATTTAGTTTCAACTTCTTTTACATCTAAGGTCTTATTACACCACTGGATTTTAAAAGCAGTTTCAAAACAAAATTCACTAGTGTTGTCAATTCACTAATATTTACGAATAAAAATAAAAATTCAAAATCATATGAAAGTCCTAATTATATAGTCCACAATTTACTAATACAATTGATATAAGTTCAAATGAATCAATTAACAATCAACGTTAAAGCTCAATGATCTAAATGAACTGTAGTATAAAATTTAAATACACATAGATATTTCACTGCATATCCTCAAGTATTCCTTTGCATGAATATAACTTCAAACTGTAGCAGATTAATACCTGGAATTAAAACAAAAAATGATGAAGCTGAAGTCAGCTGAACAGCAGTGAACAAAGCAGCAACAACAGAAATAAATTTGGATCGAAAAACAGCTTCTCAATAGAACACTTTCAGCACAGAATAATTTCAGTACTCAATTTGATTTAAGCTGATTCAAACAAACTCGGAATTGTCCCCAAAAATCAACTAATAGACCTCCGAGATTTCCAGAACTTAAAAGGAAAGAATTCAGGCATCAAAACAACAAAATTTGACTAAAATCCTCTAATGAGCAGTAGCATTTTTTGGATTTTATGAAGTTTTATAGTTTTTTGAATTTTGGAGTGAATTTACATCTAGAGGAAGAATGTTTGGATCTGAAAAAAGCTTAATTTCATATCTGGAATTTGCTAGCTATTTTTGAGGGAATTTTTGGAATGCAAAACTTGTGAAACAAGGCATTTCAATGCCTATTTATAGAAAATTTTTAAGGTGGGAAATTCAATTTCAGAATTTGCACCTTAGTCCCTCCTTTATTATTTTTAAAACCCCTTACTTAAAAATGGTAACAAATAACCACATCTATGTATGAAAATTATACTAATGCCCCCTATCTAGAAGGTTCCATCCTATTGTATTCCTTATTTTAACCTCACTTTACTTCAAAATTTGCCAAATTGCCCCTTTCTATACTCTAAAATACCCCTCCTTTAGTTTTGTAATTACTGTTTTCCTTTAACAGCTATAACCATCCTAATTCAATTATCTAATCGAATAACCCTTAATTTACAAAACAAAATTAGTTCAATTAACTATTAACTATTGGACATAATTTAACTAATACTGATTTTAATCACAAAATTGACTGAATCTAACTAATTCTTTCTAATAAGAAAAGCTATTAAGCTAGTTAACAGGCCACATAATCTGAACAACTCAATTTCTAGAACTTAAACCAATTAAAATTGGAATAAAAAATATATACCAGAATTCATACGTGCAAATAAAACGGGAAGCGAGAAAGAAAAGAAAAAGAATGCTAAAAAAACTTACTGGTACACAAACTCCGGCCAATCGACATTTTTTCAAAATTAATCAGCTCTAGGGGTATTGTAGCCCTATTGATGATCCAGTCCTTATGAGGGAAGTCCCATCATTTACACGTGTTTTGGCTATTCTAGGGTTTTGGCCGGAGAGATTGAAATGAACATTCGAGCCGCTCCGGCCACATTTGAGACACATAGCCGTGTGGGCTGAGTAGAGGAGGGAGAGAGGATGCTGGGGTGTTAATTTGGGTTGGTTTGGATGAAGTGACATTCTCCGGCTGTAGGGTTCTGACGAAAGAAAATGCGTTATTCGTGGGGTTATGGCGAGATTTGAAGGAAAGCAAATATAGGGGTGGGAAGAGGGTTTTATGGCGGTTGTTTGGTGTGAATTTGACGGCGACCTGTGTAGACTGTGTTTCTCGCCGGCGAGACTAGGGTTACGCTGATGGGGACGATACAATTAATTGTGGACTTAATTAAATCCTCCGACCTTTGTATATTTAACTACGGGTGACTAGTGACTGTTGGATCAAGAGTTATCGATGACTGAGATTAAAGGATTCTAAAACGGCATCGTTTTGATATCCATGGTGCTGGACCGGATTGGGAAATGGGGCTTGGGCCTGGGTAGATGTTGGGTTTGAATTGAGTTTTGGGCTGGATTAATGATCCAATTCCTTATGTTTTTTTTTCAAATCTGATTTTCCTTCCTTCTTGTGATTTCTTTATTTCTTTTTGTTTTTGTTTTCATTTTTGTATTTTATATTTTCTGTTTTTTTGTAAAAATTAAAACAAAACCTAATTAAACTATTTAAATCCTAAAATCAATTATCAATTAAAAATGCCTAGGAACTAATTTTGTGATTTTCTTTAAATTTTATTCTAAAACAAATCAGTACCTAATTAATACTAAAAAACGAAAATTAAAATCCTAAATGAAAAAATGTATATTTTATATTTTATATGATTTAACATGCACAAATAACATGCGCACAATTAACACAAAATTCTCAAAAATTATAGAAATAAAGCAAAAAATCATTTTTGTTTGTATTTTGGGAATAACTCATATATATGGCAATAATCACGTGCTCACAGCTGCCCCTCTTTGCTCGGAAATACGAAGAGTTTTCGTGCAAAGATAAGTGAGCAAATACGAGCGATTTTTGCCCGTTCGAGTATTCCGTTGTGAAGCATTTTGAAAATTTTTGACCGCACCCTGCTTCAGAGGTTGCCTACATATCCCGGGCTAAACAGGAATCAGGTCAGTGTAGTTCAGGAGTGTCTGGTAGCTGGGACTACCAGGAGGTTGTGATTTCACTGCTGTTGCTGCTGTTACTGCTTGCTGACCTCCTTATTACACCATGTAAAGATAAAAAGAAACTAGCCTAAGCTATGCTCTATGAGTTACAAGAAATCCTATCTATGTCTTCAACTTGCTCTTGTGTTGCCTTAAACTCGTATCTTGTATTCTTCCAATGACATTCTGACTGTTGCCTTGGCTATATTTGAAATATGTGTCCATTCTTCAGGTGGACTCCTGCTTGCAATTGCTTGGAAAGATATTCCCTTGTTCTTCAGGCGGACTCCTGCTTGTGATTGCTTTTGAATGTATTCCCTTGTTCTCCAGGTGGGCTCCTGCTTACTGAATTTGAAAAAAGATGTTCCCTTTATTCTTCATGTGGGCTCCTGCTTGCTGAATTTGAAAAATATGTTCCATTGTTCTTCAGGTGGGCTCCTGCTTACGACACAACAGACAACCAAAGAAAATTTTTCTGCCCCAGTATGGTGACTGGGCATATTGTGTTATCAGATATTAGAATTAAAGCTAGAATTTGGATTGTACTTTCGTTGTTTTCCAGGTGGGTGCCTGCTGTTATAAAAAATATCCCCTTTGTTCTTCAAGTGGGCTCCTGCTTGTTGCATTTGAAAAGATATTCCATTTATTCTTTAGGTGGGCTCCAGCTTACTGAATTTGAAAAGTATTCCCTTTGTTCTTCAGGTGGGCTAGTGCTTGTTGTATTAGAAAAATATTCCCTTGTTCTTCAGGTGGGCTCCTGCTTGTTGTATTAGAAAAATATTCACTGTGTTCTTCAGGTGGACTCCTTCTTGATGCATTTGCAAAGATATTCCCTTTATTATTTAGGTGGGCTCCTGCTTGCCGAATTTGAAAGTATTCCCTTTGTTTTTCAGGTGGGCTCCTGCTTGCTGAATTTGAAAAGTATTCCCTTTGTTTTTCAGGTGGTCTCCTGCTTGCTGAATTTGAAAAGTATTCCCTTTGTTCTTCAGGTGGACTCCTGCTTGCTGAATTTGAAAAGTATTCCCTTTGTTCTTCAGGTGGGCTCCTGCTTACAACAACCATACAAAACGAAGAAAATTTTCTGCCCCAGTTTGATAACTGGGCGCGTTGTGTTACTTAATATTTAACTTGAAAGATAAGACTTGCATTATACTTCCCTTGTTCTTTAGGTGGGTGCCTGACTTTTTGCGCTTTGGAATGTATTCCCTTGTTCTTCAGGTGTGCGCCTGCTTGTTAACTTTTGAACGTATTCCTTTGTTATCCAGGTGGGCTTCTGTTTACCAAGAAAAATTCTTTCTGCCCCTGTTTTAATCAAAGAATGATTTGTTAATATAAAAATGGTGGTTAGCTGCTGGCATTCTTGCTGGACATGCTCCCGCTTCCGAATTTGCTCGGACTTGCTTCTTTGAACTTGCTTTGACTTGCCATGATTTCCGGCTACCTTTCAAACCCTCTGATCTTTGATGACCCAATTATTTTTCCTTATGTTACTGTCTTGGTGTTTTTGTTCCCTTTTGTAAAACTTTGCTTCTCCCTCCAATTATCTGATTACCCTTCTGATGGGATTTGCATTGGTCCTTCGTGTTTTACTTTCCTTTAATATGTCCCGATCTCGTTGTGCCATACAACTGGGAAACTGGTAGTTAGCTTTGACTAAAAATGTCTTATAGACAGATTTCAAGAAAAATGAAATGCAATGACCTTGAAGTTTTTTACGGATAGAAAGACTCTGAAAAAAAAGAAAGAGGATAGGACTTATCTGAGTGGAAAGGCTAATTCCATTTATCATGCCATACATTTTGGATTAACCAGCCTAGTTTGTCCAACCAATCAACTGTAAATTGCCACATTTGCTGTTCCATACTTCACAACCCGATCTTTACCGAAAACCCAAACTTCACTTGTTTTGCCGTGTTTCAAACACCTTTCAACCACGTACTTTTTCATTTGCCCATCTGAAAACTCACTTTTGCCTTACGGTGCTCGTGAAGGTTTTCACCAATAAGACTCTCTCATTTTAATATCTCTCCACTCATATTGCCTTACGGTGCCCGTGTGGGTTTTCACCAATAAGACTCTCTCATTTTCATTTCTCTCAACTCACGTCGCTTTACGGTGCTCGTGAGGGTTTTCAACAATAAGACTCTCTCATTTTCAATTTTCTCATCTTCTGGTACCAGAGTGTTGTCCACAACATGATTCACCTTACCTGCTCGTATTGACATTTCTTGAATTGATCCGAAGGTCTTTTTTGGACCGTAATGTGGATTTTGGATGGGTTTAGAAAGAAGGGTATGAAGGCTCAAAATATTCCAACATGGGTTCAAAATTACAACTTTCGGAATCATATCTTTCAACAAACATAACTTCTGCCCCAGTTACATTCTTGGGGATTTTTGGACTTTTCTTTGGTTGTGACTGAACCTCAGTGAGGCTGCCTACGTACCATTTCGGGATCAAGTCAAACGTAGTTCATGTCATAAAATCGCTTCATTGTTGCGATGTTTCCTTCCTTCCATTCTTCTTATTTCTTTTCTTCTTTTCTTTTCCTTTTTTTTCTTTTCTTTTCTTTCTTTTCTTCGTTTGTTTCTCCACTTAATTTCCCTGTTCAATCCTTGATTTTTGTTGTTGATTCTGAAAGAGGGATATGAAAGAAAATATAATAAGGCTCAAAGGGATAGCAATGGATAAAGTGTTTGGATAGCAAAACAAAATGCCTTCATCATTTCAATCTCAAAACATGTCAAATACAATCAGATACATAAATGTAAAGAAATCATACATAATATCTCTTGACTGAATAAGAATTGATAGCCATTTCTACACATTTCCCTTCCACATCAGTTAGATACAATGCACCATTGGACAACACTCGAGTTACAACAAATGGCTCCTGCCAGTTGGGGGCAAACTTTCCTTTTGCTTCAGCTCAATGAGGTAGGATGCGCCTCAATACCAATTATCCGACTTCAAATTTCTGCGGATGCACTTTCTTTTATAAGCTCTGGCCATTCTCTATTGATACAATTGCCCATGACATACTGCTGCCAATATCTTTTCATCAATCAAGCTCAATTGTTCCCGACGGGCTTTGACCCACTCATCATCATCAATTTTCGCCTCCGCAATAATTCGAATGGAAGGTATTTCAACTTCTATAGGTATCACTGCCTCCGTTCCATACACCAATGAATAAGGAGTCGCCCATAACGAAGTACGAACAGTAGTGTGATATCCTAGCAAAGCAAAGGGTAATTTCTCATGCCACTGCTTGGATCCTTCCACCATTTTTCGAAGTATTTTCTTGATATTCTTATTAGCTGCCTCAACTGCTCCATTTGCCTTAGGACGATATGGTGTGGAATTGCGGTGTGTAATTTTAAACTTCTGACATGTCACCTTTATCAGATGACTGTTAAGATTGGCACCATTATCTGTGATAATCACCTTCGAAATTCCGGACCAACAAATGATATTTGAATGCACAAAATCAACCACTGCTTTCTTGGTCACTGATTTAAAAGTTTTCGCCTCAACCCAATTAGTAAAATAATCAATGGCAACCAGAATAAACCTGTGCCCATTAGATGCTGCTGGCTCAATCGGCCCAATAACATCCATTCCCCAAGCAACGAAGGGCCATGGTGTCGACATTGCGTGCAGCTCAGATGGAGGAGAATGAATCAAATCTCCATGTACTTGACACTGATGACACTTGCGTACGAAACTGATACAGTCTCGTTCCATATTGATCCAATAATATCCTGCTTGAAGAATCTTTTTGGCCAATACATACCTAGTCATATGAGGCCCACAAACTCCTGCATGTACCTCAGACATGATAGTTGTAGCTTGCTTAGCGTCCATGCACCTTAATAAACCAAGATCTAGAGTTCTTTTGTACAACACTCCTCCGCTAAAGAAAAACCCGCTTGCTAAGCACCTAATGGCTCTTTTTTGGTCCCCTGTGGCTTGTACCGAATATACTCCCATTCTGAGGTATTCTTTCATATCATGAAACCATGGCTCCCCATCAAGCTCTTCCTCCACCACGTTACAATAGGCATGTTGATCTTGGACCTGAATCAACAATGGGTCCTCATAAACCTTATCTGGATGATGCAACATCGACGCCAAAGTGGCCAAAGCATCAGCAACTTCATTATGAATCCTTGGAATGTGCTTGAAATCTATTGACTGAAACCGTTGGCATAGTTTATGCAAACATTGACGGTAAGGTATGAGCTTTAAGTCTCGTGTCTCCCATTCTCCTTGAATTTGGTGTACCAAAATATCCGAGTTGCCTATGACCAAGATCTCTTGTACAACCATATCTATAGCCATCCTCAAACCCAAAATATATGCCTTGTATTCAGCCATGTTATTGGTGCAATAAAAGCGAAGCTGAGCTGTAACATGGTATGTTGCCCTGTTTCTGAAATAAGTACCGCTACTATCCCAACGCCTTTGTTATTAGCAGCCCCATCAAAGAATAGCTTCCACCCAAGTTTTTCATCTTGCTCCGGTTCGTCAATGTACATTGCCTCCTCATCAGGAAAATATGTTTTCAACGGTTCATATTCATCATCAATTGGATACTCTGCTAGGTGATCAGCCATTGCTTGTGCTTTCATCGCCGTACGGGTCACACACACAATATCAAATTATGTGAGTAGGATTTGCCATTTAGCAAGCCTCCCTGTGGGCATGGGCTTCTGGAAGATGTACTTCAACAGATCCAACCGAGAGATGAGATAAGTGGTATATGCTGACAAATAATGTTTCAACTTCTGTGCCACCCAAGTCAAAGCACAGCACGTCCTTTCCAGTTGAGTGTATTTTACCTCGTAAGATGTGAACTTCTTGCTGAGGTAGTAAATTACCTGCTCTTTCTTCCCCGTAATATCATGCTCTCCTAGTACACAGTCAAAAGAATTATCCAACACTGTCAGATAAAGGATAAGAGGTCTTCCTGGTTCAAGTGGAACCAATACAGGTGGATTGGCCAAATACTCTTTGATTTCATCAAATGCTGCATGGCACTCATCTGTCCATTTGACTGTAACATCTTTCTTCAGCAACTTAAAGATAGGATTGCAAGTTGATGTAAGCTGAGCAATGAACCTGCTGGTATAATTCAACCTGCCGAACAAACTCATCACTTCTTTCTTGCTCTTTGGCAGAGGCAATTCCTGGATGGCTTTGATTTTAGAAGGTTCTAGTTCAATACCACGTCGGCTTACTACAAATCCCAACAACTTCCCTGACGGGACTCCAAAAGCACATTTTGCCGGATTGAGTTTGAGATTGTACCTGCGAAGCCTCTGGAAAAACTTCCTCAGGTCTTTAACATGATCATACTGTTTTCTTGACTTTATAATTACGTCATCCACATAGACTTCAATCTCGCGATGTATCATATCATGGAACATGGTGTTCATCGCCCTCATGTATGTTGCCCCTGCATTCTTCAACCTAAATGGCATAACCCTATAGCAATATGTCCCCCAAGGTGTGATGAATGCCGTCTTTTCAACATCTTTCTCATCCATTAAAATCTGGTGATAACCCGCATAACAATCCACGAAAGAACCAATCTCATGTTTGGCACAATTGTCAATCAGTATGTGGATGTTTGGCAGTTGAAAATTATCTTTTGGGCTTGCCTTATTAAGATCACGATAATCAACACACACTCGGGTCTTCCCATATTTCTTTGGCACATGTACGACATTGGCTAACCAGGTGGGATATCAGGTAACCCTTATAATCTTCGCCTCAAACTGCTTATTGACTTCTTCTTTGATTTTCACACTGATATCTGTCTTAAATTTCCTCAACTTCTGCTTGACAGGCGGGCATTCCGAATAAGTAGGCAATTTGTGGACCACCAGATCAGTACTCAGACCCGGCATATCATCGTATGACCATGCAAAGATATCTTTGTATTCAAACAACAGCTTGATCAACTCTTCCCTGAGCGAAGCTTCCAAATGGACACTTATTTTTGTTTCCCAAACATTTTCATGATCCCCCGGATTGATTGCCTCTGTGTCATTCAAGTTAGGTTTGGGTTTTTCCTCATATTGACTCAATTCTATACTAATTTCTTCCAAACCCTCCTCGTCATCATACTCCACCTCATCATCACATTCATTTTTTTGTATTACTATTTCACATTGATTATCAAGACTAGGCCGGGAACTCCTCATGCATGACACATCATTGAAATCAGCATAAAATAGACTGTACAACAAAGAAAAGAAAGACAAAATAGAAGCTATCAGGAATGAAGAGATAAAGAAATTACATTTCATTGAAATTTGTAAGATAACAAGGTTTGACTCATCCAATTGGATGGAACATAGAAATCTGAATTACAACCTTGAAATAAACCAGATTTAATACTAAAAAAGAAATCAAAAACTAACTACCGCGACTCCCTTCAAGTTGGAAGAGGAGTAGCTTCCCGGTTATTAAGATTGGCTTGAGATCCCACGAACTGGACATCAATTCTGCTCGGACCCTCATCTGCTTCCGCCACATTCACTTCATCGAACAACATTTCAAATATTTCGATCAATTCCTTGTCAGGTTTTATCACCACAGAGTTGGGCATCACTGTTGATGGGCATTTTTTAGTACCAGACCGGACGAAAGAACGGGAAAGGTGAGGTATAGGTTTAGGAAGGGTCCACACTTTCTTCTTCTTCATCTTTCTGGCTCTCCTTATATCAGCAACGGTATGTTTAAAGCCTAGCCCGGAAGTATCAATATTACCAGGAAGAGACACTGGTTGTATAATTCCCTGTAGTGAAGCTCCCAAACCCTTTCCGGGTAGAAATCCATTCCTCAACATTTCTTTTGCCACCATAACAGATGTGGTAGCCACCTTAGGCACAGGAACATGCTATCCTTCCGAGACTTTAGCGACCAGCACTGTATCCACCACTTGGTACACCCATGGGCCCTTATCATTTTCAACTTCCTCAAAAGGTGTAATAGTATTGCAAGAATTGTCCTTTCCGTGGACCACGATTTCCTAACGATCCCATTCAAACTTAACCATCTGATGTAGTGTAGATGGCAAAGCTTTTGCAGCATGGATCCATGGTCAACCCAGTAAAAGGTTATAGGACACAACAACATCAAGCACTTGGAACTCCATCGTGAATTCCATAGGCCCTATTGTAAGTTCCATCACAATATCTCCTACTGTATTCTTCCCTCCACCATCGAATCCCCGTACAAAAATACTATTTTTGTGAATTTTTTCATTGTCAATATTCAACTTCTCTAGAGTGGATAGAGGGCAAATGTTGGCACTAGATCCATTATCAATTAACACACTGGTCACTACGGAATCCTCGCATTTTACTGTGAGGTACAGGGCTCTATTGTGTTCAGTTCCTTCCAACAGCAATTCATCATCGGAGAATGTTACCCTGTTAACCTTAAAAATTTTGTTTGCAATATTCTCGAGATGATTCACAGTAATCTTCTCTAGCACATGTGCTTCATTTAAAATCTTCATCAACGCCCGGCGATGTTCATCTGAATGGATTAATAGAGACAATAGAGATATCTGCGCCGACGTTTTCCTTAATTGTTCCACTATTGAATAATCCTGTGCCTTCATTTTTCTCAGAAATTCTTCATCTTCCTCCTCGGTGATAGCTTTTTTCACCGGTGCCGGATTGTCCCTAGCTGTTTTAACTTTTCTTAATTCCTCAGGAGCAAAACACCTCCCTGATCTAGTCAAACCATGAGTTTCGCATACTTCATCTTTAACTTTTTTTCCCCGGTACATAACAATCACTTTATTATAGTTCCATGGAACAGCCTTTGCATCTACGACAGGTAGCTGAGTTACCAGTTTAATGATGACCGGTTCTACTTGAGCACCCTTCACAACCAACACGGGCTTAACAATTGCCCCTGGTATTATTACTTTCACAGGTTCTGGATTCACTATTAACACTGGCTCATTAACCACTTGTTCTGCTGCAACCACTGTTTTCCCACCAATTGATTTCTCATCTGCTTTACTTTCACTTGCTTTGATCATCATTACCGTCTGAAATGACTTCTTATACTCTCCCTTATGTACTAACTCAATCATGTGAGCCTCGTGATGAGTCGGTAAGGGATTCTACGTAATATTAGGAGATTCAGGAGCCTGCACTTCAATTATCCTAGTGTCAATGAGTTCTTGAATAGCAGTTTTCAAGTGCCAACTTTCTCCGTATCATGCCCCGAAGCCCCTGAGCAATATTCACAACTGACGGAATGGTCCAAGTTCCTTGGTGGTGGGTTTGGGATTTTTGGCTCAATGGGGTTTAATACTCCAAGCTGCCTCAACCTGTGAAACAAGCTAGTATAATATTCCCCTAACGGAGTGAAAGTCTTTTTCTTTTGCAACCTGTCATTCTTGGCAGTAGGGTTTGGGCGAAAACTAGTTCCACCGGGGTTTCTGTATGTTCTGAGAGGTGGGTATGTATTTTGGGTATGGTAGGTGTTATGAGGAGTGGGTGCACGCCATGGTGTTTGGGGTTGAGGATAAGTTTGGGCATGGTTAACTAAAAAATGGGGAACGGGAGGTGGATAATAATGTTGTGGTGGGCCATATGGTGTATGTGGGTAGGGTTGGTGATGTGGACGGGGTTGATGATAGTAAGGGGAAGGACCCCCGGACCATATCCTAGATTCTACCACAGCCACTTCTTCTTTCTTCTTCTTCTTTCCAATAACCCCTCCAGTGGCAATCTGGATGGCTTGGGTTATCTCCTTTATTGCTGAGTAGCTCATGGTCTTATTAGACTTTAACCCTTCTTCTACCATACTTCCCATCTTGACAACTTCATTGAATGTTTTGCCGACGGCTGACACCAAATGGCCGTAATAGATGGGATCTAGAGCTTGCAAAAAATAATCCACCATCTCACCCTCTTTCATAGATGGATCGACCCTCGTGGCCTGCTCTCTCCATCTGAATCCATATTCCCTAAAGCTCTCCCCAGGTTTCTTTTCAATCTTTGTCAAGGAGAGTCGGTCAGGAACAATCTCCAAATTATACTGGAAGTGATTTGCAAAAGACTGGGCTAAGTCGTCCCAGGTATACCAACGGGTGTGATCNACGATTGTTCCATACTTTTTACTTTACGAATCATTTCCTCCTGTTCAGGGTTCTTGGGTGGTTTATCTTCTTCAGATATATCAATAAGAGGAGTGTATGGGTATGGATCATGAGGTCTAAAAGTGGGTTCAAGTGGATAGTAATGGTTTTCTTGAGTATGGAAAAGAGGTTCACTTGAAGATTTATGTAACATGGGGGGGTGGAGGAGCCACGTACACAGGAGCAAATGGTGGTGGGATTTGTTTTGGTGGTGGAGGAGGTGGTGGTGTTTGGTAAGTGGTTGCATAATATGGTGGATATGTAGGGTAAACAGGGGAAGAATTTACAATAGGAGGGTCCTGTGTATGAACTGGTGGAGGACCATAGACGGGATTGGCAGGATATGTGGGTAAGGGTTGTCCTTTCGCCCAGGCCTGGTATATTTCGGCTATTTGTTGTTTCAGCTTGTACATTTCCTCCTTCATAGCATTTACATCCACGGTTTCTTCATCCCTAGCCGGGTCAACAATTGTAGCTTCGATCTCTTGGCTAATCATTTTTGACATATCTTTGGAACGGGTATTGTACGGATGAGTTGCCAGAATGCCAGCTAACTAAAACCACCTGTCTGAACTCATCAACAACAACAATGATTAGTGGTTATGGCATTATCAATCAATAATCGTACATTGGGAGCACATATGCATTTAAACAATTTGCTTGGCCACATGTGTCATCCCGACTTTCTCAATTATGGCTTTTCTTTTATCTTTGCCTTTTTCTTTGCTTTTCCAATTCTTTTGTTGTGGCTTTTCCCTCTCTTTTCTTTCTTTTATTTCTTTTATTTATTTTCACTTTCACTTTTTTTTCACTAATTTTTTTTATGTTTTCATATTGTTACAATCGGTCCTATAAAAAATTGCCTATATATCGCAATTGTGCTTGAATTAAAAACAAGGAAAAATAAAAATACAATTTGTTTTTGGGGAATTTTCAAATTTCATTAATGTTAAATGATTACATCAATCCTAAGATAATATTCCATTTTTTAAATCAAAATACAGACTCAAAACTTTAGCTACTATTTTTCTTTTTAAGAGTACATCAAAGCTTCAAACCCTGGGGCCCGCGGGGCATCATTCGGCATCGTCACAGGGCTGCTTGCAAGACCCCTTTGTAATTTCTCCAAATCATTCATAATTTGTCAGACAAATATCATCACGGCTGCAAAAGAAATGGCATAACCCATCTTTTCACCATATTGACACCCTTTAACAACATAGCGTGCAATACCCCGAATCTTTTCTCTAATTTGACCTTTCTCCTGAAGAAGTCGGTTGATTTGTCAAGCTCGGGCTTTAAGTACTTGGGAATCTTGAATATGAAGATCTTGTAGCAATTTTAATTCTTTTTACCTTTCAACAATCATTTCATAACAACAGATCCTTTCAGCCTGAACATCTTTGTCTAAACGAGACCTTTTCTTCCCGAGCATTTGCTTTTCTTCTCATGTTTGCAATGGTACCTTCATAATCTTTTCTTAACTGTTGTACATATTGGGATTTTTCCTCAGTTTTCTTGGCCCAATGTGTTCGGAGTCTCGCTATGTTCCTTTCAGATTTTTCTAACTCCTCTTGACAATCCGAGATTTGCTTTTTCAATCCCTTGATCAACCTTTCATCAGACACGCTTCTTTCTTGGTTTCTAGCATCGATTTTCATTTTGTGAATTTGTGCCTTATGAATTTCATTTTCTTGGGCCAATTTCTTTTTCTCCCCTTCATCAGCCGCAATTTGCACACTTTTCTCAAACTGAAGGTCCCGCACCTGTTACTCCAATGCCCCAATTTTAGCTCGGTATTCTTTCTATTTTGCTAACCATTCCCATTGGACTTGGGCTTCATTAGTAAACTGTTGTACATGGGGTCTCTTAGCGGGTCTCCCAAGAATCTGGAACCTTTTACCGAACCAAATCAAATACTTGGGGTCCACTTCACCCTTTGCTCGATCTTGTATCATAGTGTCAGGTTGCAGAAACTGACTTTCATTCCATATTTTTCTAATTCTTGCTTCCGGGAAGGTATCTTTGGGACCTAACTCAATAATTTGGTCACTTAAATCCTCATCATTATGTATTGTTTGGAACCTCCCAAATTGCCAGGACCCTGTAAGGCGCATAAGGTTGTATGCTCTGAATGCCCATTAGAAGAATATAGGGAACTTATGCTGAAGTATAGATAACCTCGGTAGCGGGATCCGCATTTAAAGCTCTTAAATATGATTTCCAAGCCTCAACACCTTCGGGAAATTTGATGCATGTAACCCGGGTTTCAAACTCATTGATGCAATTAAGTCCAGTCAACCCGAAATTCATGTATCCTGAGAGATGTCATAAATGCTCTTGGATCCACATTTGCAATAGAAGATTACACCCTTGGAAGAATTTCTCCCCTTCTCGGCACTTAGTTAAAACCCGATATATCTCAGCTACAATCAAGGATACCACCGTGCTAGTAGGTTTATTCATAGCTACATGCATCATTCCTACTAGCCCGAGGTCTATATTTCCATCTTTCCTTGGGCAAATTACGATTCCTAAGAAGGCCACCATAAATGCTAACCCTCGCCGAGCCTCCCATTTATCTTTATTTCCAACATGTGTCAGGCCGGTATTAGGTTCCTCGAAACCTCTCGGGTTGCCATATGATGATAGAAAAAATGCAGAGTACAACACCCATCCTCTAAACACGGGTCTTGGACATCCCGACTGATACTCAGCAAATCTAAAAACCTGTGGAGTGTGACCGGTCTCGGCGACAAAGGATATCTATTTCGCATGTTTCCATTAAGACCAGCATACCCTGCTATTTCTTCCAATGTTGGTATGATCTCACAATCAGAGAATCTGAAGACATTTTGAGTCGGATCCCAAAACGGTATCAAGGCTTCAACAATATCCTTTCTCGGTTTTATGTTCATAAGTCCCACAAGGCCACCCAGAATTTTTACCACTGATTTTCTGCTTTCATTTCAGAGGTCATTCTACCACAAATGGAGCTTAAGGGGTATCTCGCTCAGGACTGAGAAGGTTTCGATGTCATTTGAATTCATCCTGCACATTTATTTGAAGAAATTTAATAATTAAAAAAGAAAAGTGGCTATTTTTTTGCAAAAATTTTCATTTAAGAAATTTCATACTCAATGATTAAAATTTCATTAACATTTCTCATCCTGGGGCCCATGGGGCGTCACTCAGCATCACCACAGGCCAATCGCAAGACTGAGAAAGTTCTAATACCAACTGCGGCTATTTTAGCAAAAACTCGACATGTAATGGCTTATTTGACAAAGTAGCTATTTTTTTAAAGGTGTTAATAACCCAAACTTGATTTTGCGGATACGGCCTTTTAACATTTCCGCAAGGGATATTTCAAGGCTGTGTCTGCAAGTTATTTAAAGTGACTCAAAGTGGCTATTCTTGTAAAAACGACCCTCTGGTGTCCTTTTGGGGAACATTTGGCTTGTTTTAGACAAAAATAGCGTCACCCGACTTGTTTATAATAAAATCACAATTTTGACATTTTTCGGCTATTTTTTCAAAAGGTGTGGTTGGACCCGTCAAGGGTTGCCTACGTATCTCACACTTGGTGAGAATCAAACCAGCGTAGTTCGGCCGATTGGCCAAAATCAAAAGTATTTTTGACCAACAATTTTTTTTCAAATATTTTTTTTTTCCATTTTTTTTCATTTTCTCAAAAATCTGGCAGCATTTTAGTATTATTTGGGCATTGGGTTTGTCACAGTAAATGGTTATCCTCCCTTAGTACTAACACTGATATTTTTTCAATTTTTCACTCATTGTATACGAGCCGGTCAACATGCGGAGCCAAGCAAATAAATGCAAGTAGCGCATAATATGCATCAGGATGATCATTTTAATTCGGGTCACCTGTCCTAGACGGACCCAACTCCTGTGTTGAGTCCCCTAAGTCAGAATGCACGTGATGCAAATAAGCGTCCTACTAGGAGTCCGACATGATTTTATTGTTCATCTAGGTTTAAACCCTAGGTTTATTGGTCTAGACCTGGCTTACCCGAGCGAACAACTCGGGCCGAGGGGGAGGCAGTGTACCGGGGATACAGAAGCTCGCCCGGGTTTGCAACTTATCCAAACCTCGTTCTAAATTTGGTAAAAGACTCTAACAAAAGAGAAGCTACACGAAGTGCACCCTTCTCCATGATTTAGAAGACTCAGAGAGAGGGAGGGATTCGCGACAATTTATATACAGTTCAACAAATATCAAAGCGGTAAACATTTAGCACGGAAAGCATGGAACATGTATCAAAACCAAATAAAGCTAAATACAACAATTTAACTGAGCTCGAATTCTTGAACCCTGAACCGAAGTTCTGGGTTCTTTATCCCCAGCAGAGTCGCCAGAGCTGTCACACCTCCTTTTTTCCGAAGAAGCTTTATCGATTTTTACTACACCCCGAGAAGGGATATAGTAATGAAAGGAGTTTTTCCAATTTAAGGACAATCGAAATGGGATTCATTTTTATTTAAGATTCAGAGTCGCCACTTGGGAGATTTACGGTGTCACAAGTCACCGGTTTGAATTCCGAATTGAGGAAAGGTTTGACTCTGTTTAACAGTCGCGAACCAGAAATCCGGGTAATGAATTTTGTTAAATCGGGAGAAGGTGTTAGGCATTCCCGAGTTTCGTGGTTCTAGCACGGTCGCTCAACTGTTATATTTGGCTAAAATTTATTTTAATACATGTTATCCTATTTGTGTCATTTTTAGAATTAATTACCGCTTTTTGTCAAATTATTTTTTATTTAAGAAAGTGAACATTGTTTAAGAACATGTTTTCGGATCATATCACATGAAATGCACCCGGATCCTCGACACATTCTTATTCAACGTTTTCGGATTTGGATTTGGGTTGCATGAAATGCACACCCGTATTAGGAAAGTAAGATTATTAAAATCGAGCCTAAAGCGGCTAACGTGTTATATCTTTTGGGAGGCCGTGATATTCGCTAAACGGGCTATCCCGAATACTAAGTATTGTAGTAAGTAATTAATGAGTGCCCCGCAATTATATATTTTATTTGGCGAGGCTCGTCTCATATTTATTTATTAAAGCCCAACTAAAGTATCTAAATTTTCTATTTTTGTCTCTAAAACTTAATTAATTCATGAATATAAATTTGAACTCTTAATTCAAGTCCGAACTCAAAAAAAAGGAATACCTTTTAGTTTGAGCCCGCTACCTAATTAGAAGTCCAATTTTTATATTCGTGAATTAATTTCCTATATTTAATATTGTTTGGGAAACATTATACTTCTAGCCAATCCGAGCCTGTTTAATAAAGATAAACCAATTATAAATTCAGGCCGAGATAACCCCGGACCAGACTAGTAACGAAAAGGATTTTTGTTTGTTGATAGCCATGGGCCTCCATCCCGGCCCAATCAATAAAATGGCTAAAGCTAAAATCAAGCATGGCCTTCCTGGGTTCAAAAACTCATTCAGAGAAATCAAATTGACAATCCCAATATCTAATTGAACAATTAGTAAAACCAAGTCCAACAGGCAAAAATCTTAACAAGTTAAGAACCAAATCTAATAGCAATAGAACAAAATGTAAACAAAACCATCAGAAGAAATTATTTAAACATTCTGATTCGATCCATGTCAATTCCTAAGTTCATTTTTAGCCAAATTCAAAAGCCCGTGGTATTAAGCAAAACTGAGTTAGCAACTTATGCCAATTGAAATGGCACTGTTACTTTCCTCATTTTTCATTATTCTATTTAAGAATTATCTAATTTCATTGAAATGGTAATCCTACTCCTACACCTGATTCAAAGAAATGCAGTAGACTATTTTAGCAAAGTCTGCTTATAACCGAACGTACACTATTATGTAATAATTAACTGAGGTAACTAACTATTTTCATGTACTATTTATTGTTTAATTTGTAATACAGGAACCTTTATTCTACAATAATCCAAACACCTACCAATTTAGACTTCGGGACACTTAAGTAAACATTATTTCCAGTAATTTAGTTTCAACTTCTTTTACATCTAAGGTCTTATTACACCACTGGATTTTAAAAGCAGTTTCAAAACAAAATTCACTGGTGTTGTCAATTTACTGATATTTATGAATAAAAACAAAAATTCAAAATCATATGAAAGTCCTAATTATACAGTCCACAATTTACTAATACAATTGATATAAGTTCAAATGAATCAATTAACAATCAACGTTAAAGCTCAATGATCTAAATGAACTGTAGTATAAAATTTGAATACACATAGATATTTCACTGCATATCCTCAAGTATTCCTTCGCATGAATATAACTTCAAACTGTAGCAGAGTAATACCTAGAATTAAAACAAAAAATGATGAAGCTGAAGTCAGCTGAACAGCAGTGAACAAAGCAGCAACAACAGAAATGAATTTGGATCGAAAAACAGCTTCTCAATAGAACACTTTCAGCACAGAATAATTTCAATACTCAATTTGATTTAAGCTGATTCAAACAAACTCAGAATTGTCCCCAAAAATCAACTAATAGACCTCCGAGATTTCCAGAACTTAAAAGGAAAGAATTCAGGCATCAAAACAACAAAATTTGACTAAAATCCTCTAATGAGCAATAGCATTTTTTGGATTTTATGAAGTTTTCTAGTTTTTTGGATTTTGGAGTGAATTATATCTAGAGGAAGAAAGTTTGGATCTGAAAAAAGCTTAATTTCAGATCTAGAATTTGCTAGCTATTTTTAGGGAATTTTTGGAATGCAAAACTTGTGAAACAAGACATTTCAATGCCTATTTATAGAAAAATTTTAAGGTGGGAAGTTCAATTTCAGAATTTGCTCCTTAGTCCCTCCTTTATTATTTTTAAAACCCCTTACTTAAGAATGGTAACAAATAACCAAATCTATGTATGAAAATTATACTAATGCCCCCTTATCTAGAAGGTTCCATCCTATTGTATTCCTTATTTTAACCTCACTTTACTTCAAAATTTGCCAAATTGCCCTTTTCTATACTCCAAAATACCCCTCCTTTAGTTTTGTAATTACTGTTTTCCTTTAACAGCTATAACCATCCTAATTCAATTATCTAATCGAATAACCCTTAATTTGCAAAGCAAAATTAGTTCAATTAACTATTAACTATTTGACATAATTTAACTAATACTGATTTTAATCACAAAGTTGACTGAATCTAACTAATTATTTCTAATCAGAAAAGCTATTAAGCTAGTTAACATGCACATAATCTGAACAACTCAATTTGTACAACTTAAACCAATTAAAATTGGAATCACAAATATATACCATAATTCATACGTACAAATAAAACGGGAAGCGAGAAAGAAAAGAAAAAGAATGCTAAAAAAAACTTACTGTTACACAAACTCCGGCCAATCGACATTTTTTCAAAATTAATCAGCTCTAGGGGTATTGGAGCCTTATTGATGATCCAGTCCTCATGAGGGAAGTCCCATCATTTACACGTGTTTTGGCTATTCTAGGGTTTTGGCCGGAGAGATTGAAATGAACATTCGAGCCGCTCCGGCAACATTTGAGACACATAGCCATGTGGGTTAGGTAGAGGATGCTGGGGGTGTTAATTTGGGTTGGTTTGGATGAAGTGACATTCGCCGGCGGTAGGGTTCCGTCGAAAGAAAATGTGTTATTCGTGGGGTTATGGCGAGATTTGAAGGAAAGCAAATATGGGGGTGGGAAGTGGGTTTTATGGCGGTTGTTTGGTGTGAATTTGACGGTAGACTGTGTTTTCTGCCGGCGAGGAGCTCCAGCGAGACTAAGGTTACGTTGATGGGGACGATACAATTAATTGTGGACTTAATCAAATCCTCCGACCTTTGTATATTTAACTACGGGCGACTAGTGACCGTTGGATCAAGAGTTATCGATGGCTGAGATTAAAGGATTCTAAAACGGCATCGTTTTGATCTCCATGGTGCTGGACCGTATCGGGAAATGTGGCTTGGGCTTGGGTGGATGTTGGGTTTGAATTGAGTTTTGGGCTGGATTAATGACCCAATTCCTTATGTTTTTTTTTTCAAATCTGATTTTCCTTCCTTCTTGTGATTTCTTTATTTCTTTTTGTTTTTGTTTTCATTTTTGTATTTTACATTTTCTGATTTTTTGTAAAAATTAAAACAAAACCTAATTAAACTATTTAAATCCTAAAATCAATTATCAATTAAAAATGCCTAGGAACTAATTTTGTGATTTTCTTTAAATTTTATTCTAAAACAAATCAGTACCTAATTAATACTAAAAAACAAAAATTAAAATCCTAAATGCAAAAATGCATATTTTGTATTTTATATGATTTAACATGCACAAATAACATGCACACAATTAACACAAAATTCTCAAAAATTATAGAAATAAAGCAAAAAATCATTTTTGTTTGTATTTTGGGAATAACTCATATATAGGGCAAAAATCACGTGCTCACACACCTTATATTCCTCTTATCCGAGCTAGTGAATGCATTGTTGTGCTTAAAGAAGAAGGGCAAAATTTTATATGATTTCATGCCACTGCTTTAATTAGTCACGAAGAGTGTGTATTGGAAAGTTAAGTGTAGTATACTAAAGTGCTTAGGAGGGTTAGTCACTATACCAAATATATCATACCCATAACTTAGCCTACATTACAACCTGTAAAGACCTAATTTATCCTAGACTTCGCAAGCTTAGATTAGTAGAGGTATACACTACGGGCAAGCCTATGGTACGACCTCGGGATGCACATGAATTTCTTTGTGAGAGTGACTGAATTCTTTCGATTTGTAAGTCCTTAAATTATACTTAAATTCATATTTGAGTGTGTGGACTAATTTATCTCTTTGATTTGGTAAGAGCATATGATTTACAAAGGATGGTAAAGTTCAGGCATTTTGGAGCTGACACAAGAAGTGAGTTATAGTAAGGAATGTATTTGAGTCATCTCTTGAGGTTAGGATGTTAGAAGAAATCGCACAAATATTTTAAATAGTCTTGGCATTGGTCTACATTTGAAGAAAGATGTCAATAGTTCTTATGATGAGTTTTAAGTATTGGTATAAGCCGTTGTCATTGGTATGATACTTGATTATATTTTCAAAATGTGTTTCTTGCCATTGTGCTTAACTTTGAAAGTTGTTCGAGGACGAGTAAGAGGTTAAGTGTTGGGTGTTGATAAACGGTCAAAATGCATACTGTTTTGTGTACTTTCATATTATAACTTGTGTGGTTATGGCAGGTTGTTACATAAGTTTTTGTAGTGAATTATGCTCATTAAATGCATTCTTATGTGTAGGTGCAAGTTGGACAAATTGTGAGCCAAAGAAGTTGATTCGGAACCAAAAGACAAAAGAAGGACTTTGCTCGTTCCCTCTCGCATGAACACAAAAAAGTGAATGAGCTAGTTGAGGAAAAGTTTGAGGAAAAAATGGCGAATTATGACAAAAAGGCATGTAAGTGCACGAGACGCCTAGAAGGAAAAGAAAAAGAGAAGAACTTTGCTCGTTCACTCTCGCGTACGCACGAGAGCGTGAACGAGCTAACCTAAAAAGGCTATTATGAAGTGGGCTTTTATTGTTTCGCCCCATGCGAACCCTATCACATATAAATAGTCTTTAAACTCACCTTTTGAAGGGATGGAGGCGTTTTTGGAGAGGGGATTTGACCCAAGGGGGCAAGAACACGCTAAGAGCAAGGCAGAGAATTCTTCTATGAGTTTTTCACTTCCTTCTTTCTATTTTCCTTATTGGTTATGCATTCTAGTATTGTAATTTTGCATACTATTATAAATAGCTAATTTATTATCTAGGGTTTTGATGGAACCTTTTGTAGAATAAATTCTTGTGATATTTTTATATAATTGACCTGTTGGATTTCTCTACTTGTTCAACTGCGTGTTTATTGTTGTTGATTGAATGACCATCAGTTGGTTGTGCATATTTAGTGTGTATATTGCTAGAGAGAGAGAGTACGCATTTAGGTAGTTGTTGAACAACATCACTCCTAACGTATGTAAGAGATCAATACGAAGGGTTTAAAGGCAGGATTAGATATAACGAAACCTTGGTGTGATCGTAGTGAGCGGTGAATTAGTGCCAACTAGCGTTGTTCGAGAGAATATGCCTAATAAACTGTGGTAGTTGCTCGAAACAGAGCTACGCACCCAAAGTACTCATGATCGATAAAGACAAGTTAGGCAAAATTGTAGAAGACGTAGCGGGAAGGACTCTGACAAATGTAGAAATCATAACTCTAGACCTCCTTAATTGTAGAAGACTTGCTTTCCGATGATCTTTACAAATGATATTGATCGTATATTCATAATCGAGGTGGAGCATGTCTGTTCCGAGCTCCAAGCATGCATATATGTTAAGGGTACGATTAGTGGAAGAACGAGATTTCTGCTAATGTGAACTGCAACATAATGGATGGTAGCCACGATCTCGGGCAGGATCCGGGTACAGTTGAATACGTCCTCTAGAGTGTTTGGCCGGCTTCGAACGTTTGCTCTTTCGACTACTTTTGCTTCGGAATAAAGGGATGGTTTCAGTGACAGCTCCCTGCACTCACATTTTAGTTCCGTAAATTCACTCACCGCGTATTGTCATTTTATTGTGACACGTGACGAGGCCAATTCGCCAATACAAATAGTGACGTTTGGCCACGACATTACTATTTTTTTTGGTAAATAAATGATTTTTATTACCAAGATGCAATCTGTACAATTACAAGAACTAGAAAGCACCGCGTATTAGACTTTGTCCCATTTTCGGGCTGATCACTGGAATCTAACATGAGCATTCTGACCTCAAGAGCTAAGTCTCGTTCTACACTAAAGTACTATCATCTAGGGCTAAAAGTTCAGACTTTCCAGCTTCTTTGCAAGCTTTATTTTGCTACTTCCTCGACAATGAATCTCTTGAATGATTTGTCTTGTCACGACACAAGGTTGTCTTTATTTTCTTGCTTTGAAATACTCTACAATTTCTTTCTTGCAACAAATAGTACACAGATGTTGCTATAGCCATTTTGAACACTTCAATACATGTATCCTTCCCCTTGGCATGATCACTTGCCCATTTCAGCTCTTTCTCTCATTACATGCTGCCTCTATTAATGGATTGTCAAAGCAACAGATTGTCCCAGACCTGAGCAGAAAAATTACACTGGAAATATAAATGTACTAAGCATTTATGAACGCTACTGTGTTAAACACAAAACTAGAAAATTGTTAGAAGAATAAAAGGCACTAGAAAAAAGTAGAGATTAAAAAGATATTCCGAGTCCACAATTTGCTTGTGTGTCCTTAAGGAATTTTAACCCCCTCATACGCTGCCAAGGTAATGGATTAAATCCTCCCAAGATAAAATGGAATAAACCTTCCTGCAACAGTGGCAATACAAACTGCAGGATACCAACGAACTTAAAGAATGGAACAAAATCACACTTACGAATTCGAGAGAGAGAGACTGCGAATTAGAATGCAGTATATTCAGAAAGAAGGAAGCTCTGTAATGTTTTTGGTATGTTAAAAACACAGTCATGCCTCTGAATTTATAGGCAATTATTGGAAGAGGTGTAATGTCTGTTTTGGAAAAGTGCCTGTTAAGAAATTTCGTCGCCTACCGCGGTTACGCTAGGACCGCGGACAAAGTGGCTCTCTGAACCTGTAGAAGGGTTCTGCCACGGTCCTACCACGGTTACGCTAGGATCGCGGCCAGACAATATTTCTGAATCTTCAACAGTGATCTGGCATTTAATTAATTATTAAATAATTAATTAAATAAATTTTGTCCAAAAAATAATCTTATCGATCGATCATTTGACAAATCCAAATCCAAAGCCAAAGTTGAAGCCGAAGCCGAGCCGAGCCGAGCCGAGCCGAGCGAGCGACGACAACGGTGCGAGGTTTCATTCTCTTCAACTCCTTTTAAGAGCTTTAAGAAGTGATTCTATATATATATACACACAAATGTAGTTGTCCCTCA
>MU738192.1:156075-172500 GCA_026770625.1 Nicotiana glauca
GATCGTAGATGAAAGCTGTGTGATTTGCAAGTAAGGATTAATTGCATATGGATAAGTAGGTTTCCCTTTGAACTTTCCGTAGTGAACATATGTCAGATATACTCGTTCAATCGGTAGATTTGATATCTTTAAACCGTCAAACTTTAGTGTATACCTAGACAACCATATGTCACACAACCAACCCTTAACTGTCTTTTGGTTCTCATTGTTGTGTTCGTTTCAGCCATGAACACCGCCTGGTCTCATAAGTACGTAGAGAATTGGCCTTACAAAATTCTCATTGAAATGGCTTCCACTTCACACTTACATAGGTGATTCATAAATGTGTAATCCTTTATATTGACACTATTTGATAACTACCACATAAAACTTAGGTAATCATTAAAGAACGTGTAAAGTTCATTCCTTGTTACTGAACATTGTCCTCATCACTAGAAGGGACCAAAGATTTTACTTTGAAAATGTTGAACCGGTCAATCACAACTTTGTTTGAGCTCCTTGAACCTAGATCTCGGAACATCCAAAATTCTAGGTAGAGTTACCGCCATGTTTACTTGTCCTCGGCCATAATCCCATTCCCTTAGATTATTTCTCAACTCCCTCTCTAGTCGGATCCGCCACATTATCCTTTGATCTTACATAATCAATAGTGATAATTCCACTAGAAATTAGTTGTCTAACGGTGTTATGTCTTCGTCGTATATGACGAGACTTTCCGTTATACATAACGCTCCCTGTCCGTCCTATTGCAGCCTCACTATCGCAATGTATGCAAATATGAGCCAAAGGTTTTGGCCTGAATGGAATGTTTTCTAAGCAATTTCGAAGCCACTCAGCTTCTTCACCGGCTATATCCAAAGCTATAAACTCTAATTCCATTGTAGAGAGAGCGATACGCGTCTGTTTGGAAGAATTCCAAGATACTACTCCTCCACTAACAGTAAAAATATATCCACTTGTGGACTTTGTTTCTGTTGAGCCGGTTATCCAATTTGCATCACTATTTCCTTCGATAACCGCATGATATTTATTGTAGTGTAAAGCGTAGTCTTGGGTATATTCCAAATATCCCAGAACTCGTTTCATTGCCGCCCAGTGATGTTTGTTGGGATTACTTGTGAATCGACTAAGTTTACTTATTTCACAAGCTATATCAGGTCGTGTATAGTTCATGATGTACATTAAGCTTCCCAACACACGAGCATACTCCAATTGAGACGTACTTTCACCTTTATTCTTCATAAGATGATGGTTTAAGTCAATTGGAGTCCTTGCACTTCTAAATTCCAAATGTTTGAATTTTTCAAGTACCATTTTCACGTAATGTGATTGAGACAAAGCTAGACCTTGAGGAGTCCTCTTGATTTTAATTCCTAGAATTACATCGGCAACTCCTAAGTCTTTCATATCAAACTTACTAGCAAGCATGCGCTTAGTAGCTTGAATGTCGGCAATGTCTTTGCTCATTATTAGCATATCATCAACATATAAGCAAACAATGACTATATGATTTGGAATGTTCTTAATGTAAACACATTTATCACATTCATTAATCTTAAAGCCATTTGACAACATTATTCGGTCAAATTTCGCATGCCATTGCTTGGGTGCTTGTTTTAGTCCATAAAGGGACTTAACAAGTCGACACACATTATTTTCTTTTCCCGTAACCACAAACCCTTCCGGTTGGCCCATGTAAATTTCTTCCTCTAAATCACCATTTAAAAAGGTTGTTTTTACATCCATTTGATGGATTTGAAGATCATACAAGGCGGCTAACGCTGTTAGCATCCGAATTGATGTAATTCTTGTACCGGCGAGTATGTATCAAAATAGTCAAGACCTTCTCGCTGTATAAATCCTTTGACAACAAGTCTTGCCTTGTATTTGTCAATAGTACCATCGTCTTTCATTTTCTTCTTGAAAATTCATTTAGAACCCAATGTTTTGTAACCTGGAGGAAGGTCAACCACTTCCCATGTATGGTTGCTCAATATGGATTCTATTTCACTATTCAGAGCTTCTTTCCAATATTGTGCTTCTGAGAAAGACATTGCTTCCTTGAAGGTACGAGGTTCATTTTCTAACAGAAAATTCGGAAAATCTAGACCGAATGAAGTAGATATCCGTTGACGTTTACTTCTTCTCGTATTTTCCTCATTAGGCATACCATCTGTTATTTCCTTTCGAGGTCGTTTTGACTTGTGGTATGTCACTTCACTTTCCTTTTTATATGGATAAATAGTTTCAAAGAATTCAGCATTATCTGATTCTATTATCGTATTAACGTGAATCTCAGGATTTTCTGACTTATGAACCAGAAAACGATATGCCTTGCTATTGGTTACATATCAAATAAATACGCAATCAATCGTTTTTGGACCTATCTTAACCCTTTTAGGTTTAGGAACTTGTACCTTAGCTAAACACCCCCACGCTTTGAAGTATTTCAAGCTGGGTTTCCTTTCTTTCCATTTTTATAGAGAATGGACTGTGTTTTACTATGAGGCACACAGTTGATTATTCGGTTAGCTGTAAGTATAGCTTCCCCCCACAAGTTCTGTGGTAAACCAGAACTTATTAACAACTCATTCATCATCTCTTTCAACGTTCGATTCTTTCTCTCTGCAATTCCATTAGATTGTGGAGAGTAAGGTGCAGTTGTTTGGTGAATAATGCCATTTTCCAAAAATATTTCTTCAAAAGGAGATTCATATTCTCCACCCCTATCACTTCTTATCGCTTTGATCTTTTTGTTTAGTTGTGTTTCAACTTCACACTTCTATTGAAGCATCAATTGTCTCATCTTTACTATTAAGTAAATAAACATAGCAATATCTCGTGCTATCGTCAATAAAAGTAATAAAATACTTTTTCCTACCGCGAGATGGTGTTGACTTCATGTCGCAAATATCTGTGTGAATTATATCTAAAGGACTTGAATTCCTTTCAACGGACTTATAAGGATGCTTAGCATATTTTGATTCCACACATATTTGATATTTGGAATTAATACAATCAAATTTTGGCAATACTTCTAAATTTATTATTTTTCGCAATATTTTGAAGTTGACGTGACCTAAGCGTGAATGTCATAAAGTGTTTGACTCAAGTAAGTAAGAAGAAACATTGACTTTATTGATAGGAACTGCTATTACATTTAGCTTAAAAAGGCCCTCATTCAGGTAACCTTTTCCTATATACATATCGTTCTTACTTAGTACAACAATATTAGAAACAAAAATACATTTGAATCCATTCTTGATAAAAAGTGAGGTAGACACAAGATTCTTGCAAATTTCTAGAACATGGAGAACTTGGTTTAGAGTCACTATTTTTCCCGAAGTCATCTTCAACACAATCTTGCCAAATCCTTCAATTTTGGTTGTAGACGAATTTCCCATGAAAATTGCCTCGTCGGGTCCTGCGAGGACATTTGTGAACGCTACTGTGCTAAACAATCCTTGGTGCTTAATATTCCGTGTGCTGCTAATCTCAAGATGGAGATCCACTTAGGGCATCCATAGTTATCACATACCAATCTTTTCCAATAGACTTTTTGGAATGTTCCCCTAATATTTTGATAGACCATTTTGGTTGAGAACTACTTCCATCCTTGTAGCCCTTCCCAATCATAGCCTACCTCTTCAACAAACTGTCTAGCTTTTTAAATGTTTTGTAGGATCCATGATGCTTGTTTTGGAATCGTATACCAAATTTCCTTGCCTTTCCCATAATGAGCATGTATCGATCTAACCTATAATGACAGTGATGCAATGCAAACCGCTCATAGACAAAAATGTTTGGAAGAATTACTGTGGCAATATTTTAATGCCCTTTGAACAAGTGTTTTATCCCTTCTAGAAGGTTATGATTAGTGGCAAAAGAAGTCCAAAAAATGGTAAATGTTGAGCCACGTTTTTACCATGCAAGAGCCAAGCTTCATGCAATTACAACTATAAATAGGCTCTCACTGGACAAGGAAAAAACCATCAGCAAAAAAAAATTACCATTCTTCTCCTTTCCTTTCACGCCTCCCTTCTTCTTTTGTTGTACAATATTAAACATTATTTGTTTCCTTTTACCTACTTGCTTGCTTGCTGAGTTTGTAATATTTAATTTTGCTAATTCATGTATCCTCTAAATAAAATAGAGGTAAGCTAGTTTAATCCTGGAGAAATATTTCACACTACTAAAATAGTTTCTTAGGATAGTGCCTAGAACGACTCAAGCTAATTCGTGTATCTTCTTACAAAAAATATTGAAACAGTGTTATTGAAATTTTTGTTCTAAATTACTACAATCTAAGAAACTATAACAAGTAATACTAATACGAAAGTTTTGATGGTGCTACCAATTTTGATGTTGCCTCTACTGTTACAGTGCCAGTTGTCTTGCCAAATATCCATTGTATTGCAAATACGTTATTGCATCCACAGCTTTGGCAGACACTAATGTCAATGTGAGCACGTGATTTTTGCCCTATGTAAATTACTCCCAGAAAATTCAAAATAAAATAATTTTTTTCTTTGTTTGTAATCTTGTGGATTTTCGTGGTATTTTCCATCATTGTTTTTATTTTCCCATGCATGTTTATTTTGTTTAAATTAATAGAAAAATACAAAAATAGGTTGCATTTGCATTTAGGATTTAATTTTACAAATAGGATTAGTTAAGTAAGTTGTTGTTTTACAGAAATGAAAAAATCACAAAAAATAACGTACTTTGCATTTTAGTGTTTAATATCAAAATTGTGTGATTTTATTTTAATTTGGTATTTAATTATTTGTGATAATTATTATTTAGAGTTAATTAGTATTTTTGATAGGTTAATTTGGTTTTATAATTTAATTTAGGTTTTTAGTTTTAAGTTTTGAAAAAGGAAAAAAAGAAATTAGAAAGAAAAATGGAAAAGAAAAAAAATAGGAAAATCGGATTTGGGACAAAAAATCCCCAGCTCAAACAAAAAGCCTCCCCAAACCCGTTTCAACCCGCCCAGAACCCTTCAAAATCCGGTTCGACCTAAGCCGAGGCAAACAACGTCGTCTGAATGGGTTTGATCTGGGCCGTTGAATTAGTTTGATCAAACGATCCAAAATCTCACCCATAACCCGCTTCTGAACCGATCCGACCCCGTTTTAATTAACAATTTGATCAAAGCCGTTGGATCCCAATCATCCAACGACCCTAATTAAATAGTTAATTTTAATATACCTAAAAACCTAACCCCTTACCCCCCTCAGAAACCCCCCTCATTCGTCTCTTTGTAGATACCAAACAGACCACCCCCTCACTCTGCCGGCATCCGCCCGCCGGAAATCGCCCACGACGGCGGGCAACTACCAAACAACCCAATATTTACACCATAACACCCCCTCACTCCCCTATTTCCGAATCCACGATCCGATTTCTTCAAATCATCCTCAAATGCTTCGAATTTCAGATTGAAGATAGGAGTAAACAACACCTAGCTACCCGAACCACCACCAAAATAACACCACAGAACCCCCTTCATCTCTTTTTCCTCAATCTCTACTCAGTTCCCTTCAAACATACCTGGAATTTCTCGAATTTTGATTTAAAGGGATGAACCCTAGCGCCGCCCTGATATTCCCCAGTGGTGGCGCCGACTCCAAACACCTCCAAAATTATACCACACAACCACCTGGACCTCCTCATACCTAATCCATCATTGGTCTCCCTCAAATATTGCTAAAACCTCTCGAATGTCAAGTCTGAGTCCGAGCCCTAAAAAGTTCGAAACTAGTTCTCGCTGAACTGATGGCATACAACAACTCAGGATTGTGTTTCTCGTAATAAGAGGGTTGACTCACAACCAAACTGATGCTAGTCGTTTGTTCTTGACAAAGAACAAATGATTAGCCTAAGTTTCGTGTGAGTTAGGATACCAAGTATGAATTCAAGCCTAATCGGTGAGTTTCCCTATATCATTTCTTTCATTCTTATATCTGTTTCACCTCTTCTTCATTCTTCTTCGTGTATTTTGATTGGTTTGTCCTTGATAACACCAAACTATGCCTTATAAAAAGACACACGGACGTAGCAAATATAGTCTGAGTAATTCTGCCCAGAGTCGAACCGTAGATAATTAACCTATCAATTACTTTTGTCGGACTTACTAAATTCATATAATCAATTTCCCCAAACTTTGTGATTCACAATTGATGATATATTTAACAACTAAACTGAAACTAAATAACAGTTGAAAGTTAACTAAGCTTGCTTGTATATAATTGGAATAAGGTCTAAGGTAATGGTTTCCCCCGTTGTTGATTTCCTTGGTTGAATATGTTTTATAACTGAGACTTAGCTGTCACCATCAATCATGAACTTTCCAGCTATCATAAATCTTTCTCAAGCAATTATGACAATTTACTAGAAGGGTTGCTCTGATGGTAAGCAACCCCCACTTCCAACCGAGAGGTTGTGAGTTCGAGTCTCCCCAAGAGCAAGGTGGGAAGTTCTTGGTGGGAAGGATGTCGGGGTCTATATGGAAACAACCTCTCTACCCCAGGGTGGGGATAAGGTCTGCGTACACACTACCCTCCCCAGACCCCACTAAGTGGGATTATACTGGGTTGTTGTTGTTGTTGTACTAGATGCACTTTCTCAATCTACTCTAGCTAGATTCGCATTACGGTTCACTTAGATTGCACCCAAGGTATCGTTATCTCTAATCCAACCTCTAAACCCTCGGTTATGACTCTCGTCTATACTCCGGGAGTGATGTTGTTCATATAATTACCTAAATAGCACTATCTCTCAAGCAAATGCACACTAAATAGGGACGGATAATTGAGGGCCCTTTCAATTAACCACATTCAAAACGTAGATGAACAAATAGAGATTAATAACCAATTCAAAACTACATTAATACAACAACCAAATTATCCTCAACGGGTTTCACCAAAATCTTATATTAAAGTATTTAGCTACTCATAACAAAGTAAGAGAAAACAACTAAATTATTCATAATGGAAGAATTGCAAGAAAAATAGAAGAGATAAAGAACTATGATGTTTTTGGGTGATCTCTCACACTTGTTCCTCCTTCAAAAGTAGTCTAGCAAACCAGCCTCTCTTTTCTTGGGCGAGCTTATACAGCTTATAAGGGTTTTACAAAAGTTTCCCGAATTGACACTTTGGTCCCCAAATTTTCAGGTTCGTGAACAGTTCACCGCGGCCGCGGTGTGGAGCGCGGTGAACACTGCAAAGTCTATTTCTTGTGTTTTGTCTCCGCGTTCTGCTCGCGGTGGACTTTTATCCAGTCATTTTCTTTTGCTCCTTTGTGTTCGGGTACTTCTTGAGTGAGTGTTTTCTTCACATTATTGCATCCAAACACTTCATGTTGCTTCCTCACATATAATAATCCCTGTGAAACCAAATAACACTATTTAAAGCATTTTGTTGGCAATTTACCTTACAAAACAACAACAAAGCATGAGCAATTAAGGTGTAAATATCAACTATATAGACTACTATCAGTCCTCTGACTGGAATTGTGTTTAGTTTCAAACCTAGTTTCTTTCCTTTAGGATTAGTTTATTTATTTGTTTTATTTCTGTTAATTTTAGTTTTGTTGTTCAATTCATTCGGTCATGTTTGTTCTTGTTTTCTGATTTTAGGTTTAGCTTTTGTATTTAATCATTAATGTTGCACTTGCCATATGAATCATTAGGTTTCTAGTTTTTCATTTTAAGGCTTATTCAAATTAGTTAACTTGTGTTTAATAATGTTTGTCCTGAAATCAACATGTTAGTGTTTCGTGGTATCTTGGTTCGTTGTTTAAATATCAGTGCTGATTGTTCATGTGTAAGGATATTTCTGATTCCATCTCAATATTTAGGGTCCAGAAACTGAAACCATTTTGATTCTGATTGCCTAGGATTCTGTTTAGAGAATTGTTTATAAGAATTCATAACTTTAGGGGGTATTTAATAAAGGGTAGTGCTTCAATAATTGAAATATGGGGGAGGGGGCACTAACAAATGTTAGTGGTGCACCAGTTATTTAAATAGTAAGCACTAAGTTAGTGGAGGATTAAGAAATAAAAAATGAGTTGTAGTGGAGATGACATTATCCCACTACCCATTAAAAAGGCTGAAAATACAGATGTAAAGTAGGACTGATACATTTTAAAAGGGGCAGATCACACGGAAAAAAAGGAAGAACAGGATCTGAAGTTTAAGAATTAAGGGAGAGATATTTTGAGTGGGCACAATACACTGAAAATACACACATACAATACAGACTTTGAGACATTGATATAGAGAGAAATACACACACACAGGGGGTCTGAGAAAAACCCATTTGAACACTCTGAGAAGATAGGGATAGACCTAAGAGAATCAGAAATAGAATTCCAAAAAAATACAAACAAAAAAAAAAGAAGAATACTGTTTCACTGAGTTTTTTCTTCGGGATTTTCTGATTCTTTCAATTTCTAAAAACAATATTGCTTCATTAATGAGATTTGAAATGCTTGATGTTAATTTTGAAAAGTTTTGGTCAAGTTGTGTTGAAGTTACTGTTCCATTGAATTTGGAACTAATTTGGTGATTTCAAAAACTGGTTTTGGGGTTTATTTCTGTTGCCAAGTGCCTGTTATCATTGCTGATTCTTCCTTTTCTTGTTTTTGTGGTTATTTAGGCGATTTGATTGCACGAATAAGTTTGTATGATGTTGTTGAGTTAGTGCATGTGTTTGGTTAGGAGCCCCGCGGGCTCGGGAGTGTTTCAGAGGTGTTTCGGAATGGTTTTTGGCTTAAGAAATGGTGCAGATTTTTTGCTGTTAGTGCCCAAGGATTTTACCATTCGCGTTCGCGTGGCCTCACTCGCGAACGTGTAAGGCAAAATCCCAAGTGCCATGTTGTCTTCATCGCAAAAGCGATAATAAGGACGTGAACGAGAAGCTCAGGGGGGAAGACCCTTCGCGAACGCGGCCCGTTACTCGTGAACACGTAGGTTGAGGGGGAGGGGTCTCCAATTTTAAGCCATTCGAATGCGACCTTAGGGACGCGAATGCGAGGCTCAGGGACATAATTCTCCGCGAACGCGAGCCGCTGTGTCGCGAACGAGAGCCGCTATGTCGCGAAGGTCTTCAGACCTGGACCATCGCGAACTCGTGATACCTTTCACGAACGCGAAGGGCAATTTCGCCCAGTTATTTTAAAAATCCAAAATAGAACTAGTGACGGGATTTTCATAAAAATACTTCTCAAACTCTTCTTCTCCAAAGTTCTAGGGCGACCATTGAAGCATCCTTTCACAATTTACCCTTGGGTTAGTAATCTTTAACTCGTTTTCTTCATTTTTCTTCAACATCTATTGAAATACTAGGCCTAAAACATGTAATTAAGGGTAGAAATTAGAGAATTGGGTAGAGTTAGGGCTTTTTTATTTTTCTTGATTTAGACCTTGTTTTGGGGTAAAATTTGGAAACAAATTATATATTTGGGCTCGTGGGTGAATGGGGGATTTGATTTTGGTTTGAACTTCGTGTTTTGACCAAGCGGGCCCCGAGCCGATTTTTGCATTTTTGGGAAATATGATGGAAAAGCATTTATTGATGTATTGAAGTCATTATTTTATAGATACGATTGATTTGGAGCCTAATTCGAAAGGAAAGGCGGCTGTTGAGGATTGAGTTGGACGTGGAAGTTTGAGGTAAGTGTTTGGTCTAACCCTAACTTGAGGGATTAAAAGTTAAGTCATATTTTCTATGTGGTAATTGTCGAGTACGACATATAGGCATGGTGACGAGTATCTATACGTTGGTGTCTAGCATGACCGTGAGCCTTTAAATTGTGAATATTTTGATATTATTGTATTTCCCTTGCCTTGGTGATGATTCCTATTTGTTGTGAAAAACTTGTGAAAGGAAATTGTGACATATGAACCCTTTTGACCATTGGCTCAAGTGGTAAAGAGAGATATGAAATAAAAGTGAAAGGAAGAGAAAGAGTATTTTAATTGTTCCTTTGCTGGGATATTGTTGCTTATTGGTTATTTTCCCTTGCCGGAACGTTGAGATTATTGATGTTGTACCTTTGTCGGGATTTAATTGTTTAATTATGTTCCCTTGTCGGGATTTCTATTATTATTTTGTTTATTCCCTTGCCCTTATTTGTGGTTGTTGTTTGGGTGAGGAAGAGTGTTAAAGCACGAAGGGTGATGTTGTGCAATGTCTGTTTATTGTGAGGAAAGAGTGTAAAGCATGAAGGATGGTGTCGTGCATTATTTGCTTATTGTGAGGAAAGAGAGTAAAGCACGAAGGGTGATATCGTGTCGCACGATGTACCATTCCATGCCAATTCTATTAATTATATGTGAGGAAAGAGAGTAAAAGCACGAAGGGTGATATCGTGCACATTTTTATCATTATTTTCTTGGTGAGGATGATAGTAAAAACACGAAGGGTGATGTTGTGTACTTATTGATTTCTGATTCTTTATTGAAGTCTAGCTATGCTGCTCTCTTCGTTATTTGGTGATTTTTATCCGGATTGTTATCTTCCCCACGACATGCTCCCCTCCCATATTGACCGGTTAATTTCTGTATCTCGATTCTGTTGTATATGTATATATAATTACATAAGTTTATATGGTAGTCCGGTCTAGCCTCGTGACTACTTCATCGGGATTAGGCTAGACACTTACTAGCACATGGAGTCAGTTGTAATGATACTACACTCTGTGATCTTTTGCACAGATCCAGGTGTCGGAGTAGCTTATAGTGCGCAACAGTAGTCAGGGAGCCAACCTTCAGTCCACGAGAGTCCGAGGTAGCCTTGCTGGCGTCCGCAGGCCCGACGTCTCTTCTTTCAGTTTTCATGTTATGTTGGCATTTGTATTCGAGATAGACTATGGCCTTTATTTCAAACTCTTATTTGTAGTAATCCTAGACAGTTCGTGTAATGTTGTGACATCAGGTGTTGGGTAGAGACTTGTATTGGTTTTCTAGACGTTGCTTTTATGTTTAGTTCAGAATTTCGCTAAATTTTACTTGTCGTTGTCTTTAAATTGCTTATTCATTTATAATTTAATTATTTAATCATGTATAAAACAAGATAGGCTAATGTTTGCAAAGGTTCTTGGCTTGACTATCTACCACGAGTAGGCGCCATCACGACTCCCGAGGGTGGGAAATCCGGGTCATGATAAGTTGGTATCAGAACTCTAGGTTGCATAGGTCTTACTACTAATAGACAAGCTTAGTATAGTCTAAGGGATCTGTATGGAGACGTCTAAATTTATCCCCCAGAGGCTATAGAGTTAGGCAAAGTTTCACATTTGTTCTTTCTTGTCGTGCGGTTTGGTTTCTCAACGCTAACTGAATTTCTACTCTGTTCTTTCGTAGATGGCAAGAAAACACACTTCCTCATCTTCTGATCAGCAGTTCGAGCCCCAAGCAGCTCCCACTAGGGGCAGAAACCGAGGTCGGGTAGGTGCAGAACTCAGCCCCGAGCAGCAGCACCAATGGCAGAGCCTCAAGTTGACTTTGACGATGAGGTTCCGGCCCTAGCAGTAGCAGTTCCGGTAAGCCTAGCTTAGGTCCCAGAGGGGTTTATTGCTACCCCAATTCTTCAGGATGCTCTGGTCCGATTGGTGGGTCTTATAAAGAGTGTCACCCGAGCGGGTTTGCTTTATGTAGCACCAACCGTCTCTCAGGCTAGAAGAGGGGCCCAGAATCATGCTACTCGTACTCCGGAGCAGGTAACTCCCCCGATTCAGACTCCAACAGTTCAGCCAGTTGGAACAGCTCAGCCGGGTGTCGTAGTCCAGGCCGGTGATGGGGCAGATATGTCTGTCGATGCTTTATGGAGGTTGGATAGGTTCACCAAGCTTTTCACTACTACCTTCAGCGATGCATCTACCGAGGATCCTCAAGATTATTTGGATAGCTGCTACGAGGTTCTTCGTAACATGGGTATTGTTGAGATCAATGGGGTTGATTTCGATACATTCCAGTTGTCTGGATCCGCCAAGACTTGGTGGAGGGATTATTGTTTAGCTAGATCAGTTGGATCTCTAACCTTGACCTGGGAGCAGTTCACGCATTTATTTCTGGAGAAGTTTCTCCCTATTACACAGCGAGAGGCCTATCAGAGGAAGGTCGAGCGTCTCCATCAGGGATCCATGACAGTTACCCAGTACGAGATTAGGTTTATTGAGTTGGCCCGCCATGCTATTATTCTACTTCCCACTGAGAGGGAGAAAGGGAGACGGTTTATTAATGGGCTCATTCAGCTTATTCGTCTTCAGATGGCTAGAGAGGCTGAGAGCGAGATATCCTTTCAAGAGGCAACCAATGTGGCCCGGAGGATTGAGATGGTATTGTCACATGGGGTGGTCATAGAGCAAACAAGAGATCCCGTCAGTCAGGCCGATTCAGTGCTGCCTCGTCTGGAGGCAAGGATTCGTATGATAGGGGTCAGCCTTCTAGGCCTTTCCAGTCAGCCCTCCAGGTCTTTCACAATGCCTCAGGTGGCCATGGTTCTCACACCCACTATTCTGATCAGCAGCCATTCAGTGCACCACCAGCTCCTATCAGTGTACCACCACTTTAGATTTTTCGTGGTGGTCATTCAGGTCGACATGGCCAGCAGACTCACCAGCCAAGGACGTATTACACTTGTGGGGACACAGGTCATATTGCCATATTTTGCCCTCGAGCACCGAATACCAGGGTTCTTGTGCCATGGTTCAGGCACCAGGTGTCCCACAGCCCGCCCAGCCAGCTAGAGGTGGGGGAAGAGGTGCCAGAGGTAGAGGTAGAGGTCATAGAGGTGGAGTTCAGACCGCCAGAGGTGGAGGCCAGCCAGTAGCAGGTCGTCCCAGAGAGATAGATCAGAGTGGTGGGGCCCAACCCCGATGTTATGCTCTTTAGACCAGGCCTAAGACAGAGGCTTCAGATGCAGTTATTATAGGTAAGGTTCTGGTTTGTGATAAAGATGCTTCAGTGTTGTTTGATCCAGGGTCTACGTATTCATATGTGTCATCCTATTTTGCCCCATATTTGGTCATGCCTAGTGATGCATTGGGTATTCCTGTTTATGTGTCTACACCGGTGGGTGATTCTATCGTGGTCGATTGAGTCCATCGTTCTTGTGTTGTGGTGATTGGGGATCTGAAGACTCGTGTAGATTTGTTGCTTTTAGATATGGTCGACTTTGATATTATATTGGGGATGGACTGGTTATCACCCTATCACGATATCTTGGACTGTCATGCCAAGACTGTGACCTTAGTTTTACTGGGTATGCCTCATTTAGAGTGGAGAGGGACTCCTGGTCATTCTACCTGCAGTGTTATATCATATGTAAAGGCTCGGTGTATGGTCGAGAAGGGGTGTTTGGCCTATTTAGCCTATGTTCGTGATTCCGGTGTTGAGGTTCCCTCTATTGGTTCTATGCCCGTTATTTGTGAGTTCCCCGATATTTTTCCTTCAGACCTATCGGGTATGCCACCCGACAGGGATATTGATTTATGTATTTATCTGGTGCCGAGCACACAGCCCATTTCTATCCCACCATATCGCATGGCCCCGCCGGAGTTGAAAGAGTTAAAGGAATAGTTACAAGATTTACTTGAGAAGGGTATTTCATTAGATCTAGTGTCTCACCTTGGGGTGCACTGGTGTTATTGTCAAGAAGAAGGATGGGTCAATGAGAATGTGAATTGATTACCGACAATTGAACAAGGTAAAGATCAAGAATAAGCACCCACTATCGAGTATTGATGATTTGTTCAACCAACTTTAGGGAGCCAGGGGATTTTCCAAGATTGACCTGCGATCAGACTACCATCAGTTGAGGATTAAGGCCTCCGATATCCCTAAGATAACTTTTCGCACTCGGTACGGGCATTATGAGTTCTTGGTTATGTCATTCGGGTTGACAAATGCCCCAACAACTTTCATAGACTTGATGAACCGAATGTTCATGTCTTATTTGGACTCCTTCGTGATAATTTTCATTAATGATATATTGATATATTCCCGCAGCCAGGATGAGCACGAGCAAGCTTGTGTGTACAACCCGAATGCAAGCTACAAATATCCATTTATGAACTAAAGAAAGCTTCTCGAAGTTGGAATATTCGCTTTAACAAGACAATTGAAAAGTTCAATTTTGTTAGATGCGAAGAAGAACCTTGTGTTTACAAAAAGATTAGTGGGGGCACACTTATATTCTTAGTGTTGTATGTTGATGATATATTGCTTATAGGGAATGACATACCGGCATTGCAAAGTACCAAGATTTGGCTATCTGAACAGTTCTCCATGAAAGACTTGGGAGAAATAGCTTATATATTAGGAATAAAGATCTATAGAGATAGATCTAGGGAGCTGTTTGGTCTTTCCCAGTCTTTGTACATTGATACCATCTTAAAAAGGTATAACATGGGTAATTCCAAAATTGGTTATCTACCAATTGGCACTGGAATTACTCTCAGTAGGGAGGATTGTCCTAAAATACCCAAAGAGAGAGAACACATGAGTAGGATCAGGTACGCTAGTGCAGTGAGAGCTATCATGTATACCATGATATGTACACGTCCTGATGTGGCTTATGCACTTGGAGTGACTAGACGATATCAGGTAAATCCTAGTGAAGAAGATTGGAAGATGTGAAGACCATTCTTAAGTACTTAAGAAGGACTAAAGACCGATTCCTCATCTACGGAGATTCTGAGTTGAAACTTGAAAGTTATACTGATGCAAGTTTCTCTTCAGATAAATATGATAGCAAGTCTATTTCTAGTTATGTATTCACCTTAAATGGTGGTGTAGTAAGTTGGAAAAGTTACAAACAAGATATAATAGCTGATTCAGTGACTGAAGTAGAATATATAGCAGCTAGTGAGGCTGCTAAGGAAGCTGTATGGATGAAAAAGTTCTTAACTGAACTTAGTGTGGTCCCTTCAATAGAAGGTGTGGTTCCACTGTTGTGTGACAATACTTGAGCTATTGCTCAAGCAAAAGAACCAAGATCACACCAAAAGTCCAAACACGTTCTGCGAAGGTATCACTTGATAAGAGAGATCATTGAATGTGGAGATTCAAAAAATTGATGGAAAGGAAAATGCAGCAGACCCATTCACTAAAGCTCTTGGTGCAAAAGATTTTGACAAGCACAAGTGGAAATCGGGGATGAAATACAAGAGCGATTAGCTCTAGTGCAAGTGGGAGACTGTTAGGGATATAATATATATGCCCTAGATCCAATATCATATTTGATGATTTGAAAATATTTGTGGGAAGGTTATTTGATATAAAATATACGTGGCATTTGATATTCTTTTACATAGCTATTATTAATATTTGATTAAATTGAAAAGGTCCTTGATTAAATTTTGAGATTTGACATTATGATGAAGATAATGATAATAAGAGTCAAGTTTCTTATAATTTAATCTAAAATTGTTCTTGATCGTAGGATTATTAATTTGGACATTGGTAATCTGATAAGATCAATATTTATGTGATCGTCTTTATTGCATAAAGATTAGTTGATCTCATTAACTAATTTGCATAGATAGATTATGCATATAAAGATATGAACATTGAAAGGACTCATTGGATAATTCCTAATGGTTAGAATTACCATAAACTGTCAATGTGATATTCTCTTGAAGAATATGATGTAATAATTTCATTTGACCTGAGATCGTCATAGTAATTGACAAATTATTTATTGTGCTTTGATACTAGACACCTATGGCCCTAGGGAGATAGTTGAAAAGATATTGGGTACGATTAAATACTTGTAGAATTAGTGATTGATCCAAGATGGAATCTGTCAACTCTTGGTAATGAGTTTAAGCTCCATGCTGTCATGAATTATAAACGACCGAATAAAGACCTTGGCCAAGGCAATTAAATAAAAGAAGAAAAGAGTTTCTTAGGTCATTCAATGTTCGATTATATTTGACATGAACACATAGTTGGTCGCCTATTTGGATTTGACAGTTGAATCATATCTTAGGGTGATCCAGAGCTATAAGGCTAGAATGAATTACTATTTATTCTTCTACTGGTTCTTGAGAGTAAATTGTATACTTCATTCTATCCGATCGTTAAGGAGTGTTGCTAGACGCCACCCTTGATTAGTATATTGATGTGATTAATTTACTACCGGCTTAGTATTGAACATGTGGGGTCGCACACTAACGAGTGTTCTGATCATTGCATAAGGATTAATTACTTTATTATTTGATAATTAAATTAAGAAATTTAATTATTTAAATAAATTTAGTTATTAGTCCAAATAAAATATTATTATATTCTTTGTTAGCACAGAGGATATAATTAATATTGTGAATAAATAAGTTTCTATTTGGACAGAAAATTAAATTGTATATGTATATATATATATATATATATATATATATATATATATATAT
>MU738192.1:181726-193900 GCA_026770625.1 Nicotiana glauca
ATATATATATATATATATATATATATATATATATATATATATATATATATATATATATATATATTTAAAAGCATGATTCGCCAAATGGTAAAATAAAATATGGTTGAGACATTTTCACAAACAGTTTGTGAACAAGCATGAGATTGTAAATCTTACAAGAACTTGATTATAATGACCTAATAATTGGTTGTTTATACATTAAAGGGGTTGTTAAAAGAATGCAAAAATCAGCCGAATTCAATAGTTCATACCGAAAATCACGAGCTCCAAGAATAGAAAAAAGGCAGCGTGGTATTGAAAAGTCGAAAAATCCTCCGAGCCGATAATTTCAAATAGTACAAAATGACTTTAAAATTATTTTGGCTTAAAAATAATTAAAACAAGCCAATCCAAACAGGTATGAGTTGTCAAGAAGGGCATTACTATTAACTTTTTGTTTAATCCCTTCGGTACCCCAGGTTTTTTAAGGAAAAACAGAAAATGGAATTTTGGGGTGGGGTGTTTGGTTTCAAACCGAAATTTGAAAAATCCAACGATAAACCGAACTTATTTCGCTTCGGTATCGGTTGCAGATATCGAAAACCGACAAGCACTTTATCTAGCGGGAAATAAGGAATGGAAAGCATTTGGGCGGGAAATAAATAACAAGTGAGGCTTTAATATTTAGTATAAAAGGAAAACCTAGAGTAATGAAGAGTAGTGCACAACGAAGGAGAAGAAGAAAGACTGTCAAGAAAGGTAATTTTTTCTTTTTCTTCTGTAGCATCAGCCTCCATTCTCTTGTTTTTGTTATACCTGTCAAGTGAGGCTTTAGTATTTAGTATTTAGTATTTAGTGTAAAAGCAAGCCCTAGTTCTTTTATCATATTGCTTCTGGGTGGCGAATTATATAGTTCACTTTTATCCACCCTAACTATAATCTTATGATATTTGTGCATAATGTGATATTACTTTCTGTCCCTGAAATAATGATGCGTTTGGAAAATTTGAGTTTAACTATCTAAAACTTTGGTGTGCTCTCGGGCATTAGGCAAATCAAGGAATGGCTTGGTTTTTATAGTTGAACTCATTAGACTTTTGAAATTATAGGTTCAAAATTTAATACTAAAATTTGGTATGGGTAAGTAATGCGTACACACTACCCTCTAGACTCCACTTGTGTGATTATAGTGGGTTTATTGTTGTTGTTGTTGTTATAGTATTTTGTTAAATAACTATTTTATGTTCCATGTCTAAAATATTGGGTTCAATTGACTCTTTGTCTATGTGTCCACCCCTGCTCTTAGGGAATTTTACTGTATTTAATAATATTTACAGAAGTATTACTATAAAATCACTAGTTTTATAGTAGCTAAGAATAGATAATTAGTACTACTTATGTAAAAGTTGCAGTTGAAGAAAAATTGCTGGTCTAGCATACAAAGGGTCAATTAAATTTGGTTATTTACATATTTATATATTGTGTAAGAGTACTACTATAAATCACAACTCTTATAGCTAATACCATCTTTAAAATCTTTCATAATTCGCAAACAAAAAAAAATGATTCACCAAATAATAATAGTTCTTTTAAGAATTGAGACATAGGAGTAATGGCTTGAAAATCTTAGGTTCATATTCCACTTAGCAGGCTGTTTCATGGACTAGTGAATATGCACACGACTGGTCCCTGCACATCATCATAAAGAGAATAAAATGGGATAGATGAAAGGTTAATTAAATTGCAGATATCCGATGTATATCATTTATGCTTTCGGCAACAATGTTTAGTAATTTTGGCCTTGTAAAAATGTGGTGAAGGATGTTGTGCTGGCTTGGTCTTATGTTTACATTTGGTGTTTTCATTTGATAAATGATGGTATTTGGATGTTCATTTTGTATATCTTGAATCTGGAATGCGTGTTTATGTTATTGTAATCATCCCTTGGATAATTATTTGTTGATTATTATACATCTTTGTCAACTATAAAAGCATGGAAAACCTGTGCCATGTTCCCTTTAATTTTTAAAGTACCCGTGACCTCATGTCTGTATCTATGTTATTCAGACTTCATTCATATCTTGAACAATTGCCTACTTCTTTTTACTTCAACTGAAAGCCAGAAAATACTTTTATTCACATTGTGGAGGTTCTTGACTAATTAGTTTTGACTCGGATCAGCTAGGCATTTGCTACATCAGTAGGGAATCACCAGTTAACTGCTTTAAAATGGCTCACAAGCAAGAATCTGAGATTCTATTGAAGCTTTTGGTGGACAAAAAGAAGGATCAAGTTGTTGCAGCTAAAGCCAAAGTAGATTTTATGGACATACTAGTTAGCCTTCTCACTTTACCATTGGGAACAATAATACGACTCATTAAAGCAGAGGCTGGAGTTGTTGGTTGTATGGACAACTTATACCAAAGTGTTGAAAACCTCAGTGAGGAAGATCTGTTCATATATCAATGCAAAACCATGCTGCTAAATTCGAGAAATTCCTATCCAAAGTAGCATGAGGTTAAAAATGCACGTAGATGATTCCGTCTTCGAGAAGTATTATGAGTGTTCAGATTGCTCAAAGCACAGCTATTTCATAAATGTTGTGTGCTCATGTGAAAGGAAGTTTACAAAAGAGAAGTTTTTGAAAAATTCAGTTGAAAATATTATTGGCAACGAGTATGTCTTTCTCAAAGGAGGGATATCATTTTTAATCATTGATGATTTGTGTTGAGCTATGTATTTATGTATTGTAATTAGATAGTATACAGTGGTTGGTGAGTCCCCACTTGGCTTAGCTGTCACTTAGCTACAATATGATTGATTGTTAGTTGTTAGTCATAAAAAAATGTACATACATTAGGCTTTTATAGTGTATTGACACATTATTCATTTTTCATATAATACAAAAAATGTTTTCTCTCAGTTTCTCTCTCTCTGAATGAAGTTTCTAGACTTTCCACCATTGGAGCTCTAGCTTGAGCTCGATCTCCTGCTGCATTTGCAGCTCAACATGGTATCAGAGCCTAGCATCTCTCTCTTCCATCTTCTTGTCATCTTCAGTAAGATCAATTAAGCCTTTTCCCCATTTTTCATTCGTTGAGTTTTTTTCCTAGAAAATCGTTTATCCCCAATTGTCCGATCTGTCATCTCTTTCTTCAATTTTTTGATTCAATCCTCATCGAATCAAGCCCTATCCCATGGCTATCACTGATTCGAGTACTAAATTCGATTGTTCCCCATCGGTCCTCGAGGTCGAGTCCGGTGTCGATGCTAGTAGTCCTCTCTACATGCATCCTTCAGATAATCCCGACGCGATGTTGGTTCCAGTTCCTTCGGTGGTTTAGGTTACAGATCGTGGAGAAGGAGTGTTATGCGAGCCTTATCTGCCAAAAATAAATTAGGTTTTATCAATGGCGAATGCAAGCGACCAGATCCAGCGAAAGAGCCTTTGAAATTTCGATTGTGGGAACGATGTGACGATATGGTTACATCATGGATCCTAAATTCTCTTTCTAAAGATATTGCTGACAGTGTTGAATATGCAAATGATGCAATCGAGTTGTAGAAAGAGTTGGAGGATCTCTACGATTTGACCAACGGAACCAAACTATATCAAATTCAGAAGAAAATTAATGACCTTTCTCAAGGAGCTTTGGACATCACAGACTATTACACTAAAATGAAGAAGTTGTGGGAGGAAACGAGTACACTAAATGCCAAAACACAGTGTACCTGTCAATGCACATGTGGTGCCAAGGAAAATATGCATAAAGTTGAACAATATAGGTATTTGATTCAGTTTTTGATGGGCCTAAATGAAGTATACAAAACTGTGTGAGGCAGCATTCTTATGCTAAACCCCTTGCCTTCTATGGCACAAGCATTCTCCCTACTAGTTCAAGAAGAGAAACAGAGGGAAGTTAAGCCAAGCAATTATGTTATGATAGACTCTTCGTCTTTAAATGTCAATATTCCAAGGAGTAATATCAGAAATGGCCAACAATATGCAGATTCTACCTCGTTCAATGTTCATACATCGAGGAACATCAACTTTAGAACCAACTATTCTCCCAACAATTACTCTCCCAAGGTCACCGGACCACGCCCCTTTTGTGACTATTGTAAGCGCCCAGGCCATACTAAAGAAAAGTGTTATAAGCTACATGGATACCCCCCGGGGTTCAACTCAAATCCAAATCCCAAATTTAACAGAGGAAAGAGAACTGTGGCCAATGTACATGGTGCACTTGAAGACTACTCTGGTAAACAAGAAGAAGTGGAATCTCTGGAAGGCAACTGTAACTCCAGTGTCAATTTGACCAAAGAACAATATGGGTAACTGGTTTCCCTGCTGCAGCATTTTCATTCTGGAAATAACAAAGAGACCTCCAGCATCTCTAATGGAGCTGTGAATTTTGCAGGTACAATGGCTTGTTCTGCTTCTATTCTCTCTGTTAATTATAACTTATTATCATGTAAATGTTTTACATCAAGTACTGATATATGGATCCTAGACTCAGGAGCTTCCAACCACATGACTTTCAATAATTCCCTCTTATCTGACACTATAATTTTACCATATCCCTTGCTAATTAACCTACCAAATGGTTATCGAGTAAAAGTGACTGAAATTGGGACTGTTACACTTGCACCTAAGATCATCTTGCACAAAGTTTTTTATGTTCCTTCTTTCAAATACAATTTGATCTCTATTCATTTTCTAACTTCCCAACTCAAAATTTTAGTGGCCTTCTTTGATTCTTTATGTCTTCTACATGCCCTTTCAATGAAGAGGCCCTTAGAGATTGGTAAGGTCGAGGATGGACTATACCTCCTTTGCTCAAGCTGCTTGAGGTATTCTTGTTCTGCTGCATCTACTGCCAATTGTTCATTCCCATTTCATGCTTTACCTGCTTCGCATGATGTAAATGGGTCACATTCTCCTTATCATTCACCTGTAAATGTACCCACATGCAATAAAATTTAGAGTTCAGTCTTGCATTCTTCCATGTCTAATAATATTGATGTAGATTTATTGTGGAATAATAGGTTGGGCCATGTACCTTTTGTTAAAATGAGGAGTATTTCTTCAATACCAATCCAGTTCTCACCTAAACAACCATTCCTCTGTCCTATATGCCCCATGGCAAGGCAGACTAGACTACCTTTCTCTTAAAGAACCAGCATCACCACCAAAGCCTTTGACCTTCTTCATATGGACCTATGGGGACCTTACCATGTGACAACTCACAATAATTTTAAATACTTCCTCACCCTAGTAGATGATTATAGCAGGTCCACTTGGACTTATCTCCTAAGTTGTAAAAGCAATGCTTTACAAACTATAAAAGCCTTTGTGTCTCTCATTGAAACTCAATTTCAAACCAAACTGAAGTGTGTAAGGTCGTATAATGGCCTAGAGTTCACTAGTAATAAAGCGGCTCAATTTTTTCAATCCAAGGGTATAATACACTAGAAAACATGTCCTTACACACCCCAACAAAATGGTGTGGTAGAAAGACAACATAAATATCTTCTTGAGACTGCTAGAGCCCTCTTATTTCAGTCCAAACTACCTTTACAATACTGGGGTGAATGTCTTCTAACTGCCACATATATCATCAATAGACTCCCCACAACCTATCTTAAAAATAAATGTCCTTATGAGTTGTTGTTTCACAAAAAGCCCACTTACTCACACTTTAGGAGCTTTGGATGCTTATGTTTCCCTACTACTCCCCATTCTCATAGGGATCAATTTGAACCAAGAACAACTCCTCATGTATTTGTAGGATACCCCTATGAGACAAAAGGTTACAAGGTTCTCAGCCTAACTATCACTAAAATCCACATTTCCAAAACTGTAATTTTTCATGAGAATATTTTTCCCTTTAATACCTTGCCTAGTAATTCTGAATTTTCTTCTGTTCCTAATTCTGCCCCTTTCATTGATGAATTGCCTATTTTTAAATCACACACTCCTAATATTTTGCATGCTGGTCAAAGGCCTGCAAGTGGTACTCTTGATACTTTGTCACATAGTAGTTCTCCAATCTCTAATCTACCCAACCATCCTTCTCCTCAACCTTCACCTATTTCTCATCAACCTCCTATTATTCCTGATTTAGGCATTAGGAAATCAACTAGACAACATAGCTTACCTACCCATTTGAAAAACTACATTTGCTCTATTCCAAACTTAAAACCTCCTACTAGCAGTGCACCATTTTCTCTTGATGCGCTGTTTACATGTAATCATTATATCTCTCTTAATTCTTTGATCCATGATAGTCAACTACTTATGCAAAATGTTAGTCATGATAATGAGCTATCTTCATATGAAGAGGCAGCCTTAAATCCAGCCTGGCAGGCAGCCATGACCCTTGAATTTGAGGCCCTACATGCTAATAATACTTGGAATTTAGTTCTCCTGCCACAAGGTAAAAAGGCCATTGGTTGTAGATGGGTGTATAAGGTCAAGCACAAGGCTGATGGAAACATTGAAAGATTCAAAGCATGATTAGTTGTAAAAGGGTACACCCAACAAGCAGGTGTTGATTACACAGAGACTTTTTCACCAGTTGTGAAAATAACCACAGTCAAGGCTTTAATAGCTATAACAGTGAAAAAGCACTGGGATATCTTTCAACTGGATGTAAACAATGCTTTTCTCCATGGTGATCTACATGAGGAAGTTTATATGGAACTGCCACCTGGGCTAGTGGTTGACACTCCTGGCCATGTCTGTAAGCTGAATAAATCCCTTTATGGGCTCAAGCAAGCTAGTAGATAGTGGTATGCAAAACTAGCTGAGGCCTTGTATTCCAAGGGGTATGTCCATTCTCTGAATGATTATTCCCTCTTCTACAAGAAGTTAGCCTCTTCTACCATATGTTTTGCTGTCTATGTAGATGATGTAATTGTGACTGGGACAAATTTGCAGGAAATTACTCAACTAAAGATCTTCTTGCATGATCAATTTAAGATCAAAGATCTGGGGATACTGCACTACTTTTTAGGCATGGAGGTCCTGTATACACCTGCTGGAGCAATTATTTCTCAGAGAAAGTTTCCACTAGACTTGCTCAAGGAATATAATTGTCTCAATGATAACAGTCCCTCTTCACCACTAGACCCCAGTGTCAAACTTAAAGCAAAGGAAGGCCTAGCTCCCACTGATCCTACATCCTACAGGAAACTAGTTGGAAAACTAAATTTCCTTACCAATACAAGACTAGATATTGCCTATGGTGTACCACATTTGAGCCAATTCATGCAATATCCAAGGGAGCCACACCTACATGCAGCTTTCCATCTTCTTAGATACTTAAAAAATGACCCTACACTTGGGATTTTCCTTTCTAATGATTCTGACTGCACAATTAGGAGGTACTATGATTCTGATTGGGCTGCATGCCCTAACTCTAGGAGATCAGTTAGTGGTTATCTTGTTCTGTTGGGCAATAGTCCAATTAGCTGGAAATCTAAGAAACAGAAAACTATTTCCATCTCCTCAGCTGAGGCAGAATACAAATCTCTCAGAAAAGTGGTGGGTGTATTAACTTGGTTGTGCAGATTGCTAGATGAATTGACTGTTCCCTTTCCCACGCCTGTTACTGTATTTTGTGATAGTCAGTCTGCCTTACACATTGCCAATAATCCTATTTTTCATGAGAGGACAAAGCACATTAAAGTTGATTGTCATTTTGTTCGGGACAAGTTACAAGAAGGCCTGGTGTCCTTGCATCACATTGACACTACTGATCAATTAGCTGACTTGCTCACCAAAGCCCTCACTGGCATTAAGCATTCTACTGTTCTGGGCAAGTTGTCCGTGAAGTCCTCACCTCCAACTTGAGGGGGGGGGGTGTTGAGCTATGTATTTATGTATTGTAATTAGACAGTATACAGTGGTTGGTGAGTTCCTACTTGCCTTAGTTGTCACTTAGCTACAATATGATTGGTTGTGAGTTGTTAGTCATAAAAAATGTATATACATTAGGCTTGTATAGTGTATTTCCACATTATTCATTTTTCATATAATATAAAAAATGTTTCCTCTCAGTTTCTCTCTCTCTCTCTGAATGAAGTTTCTAGACTTTCCACCATTGGAGCTCTAGCTTGAGCTCGATCTCCTGCTGCATTTGCAGCTCAACAGCAAGTCAAATGTGCCTCTCCAAGCTCTCTTGTTCAGATTCTTTCTAATGTCGGCCTGAGTGATATGAATCAGGTTAAGGAAATGCATATTGAAGTTGGCAAGAATGAGGTAATGTCTTTTACCATCGAATTAGTGACTCTACATTCTTGATATTAAATTATGTTTTCTGGTGATATGGTTGTTTTTACATGTTTTACTATGATTCTCATAGATTGACATTTGTGTCTAGTAACATGATCCTTTTTCTCGACAATTTAGGTGATTCATCTACTTGATCGTTCATTTATCTCAAAGATTCCTTTGTCTGATGTGTTTCTGCCCAAGCAAAAACAAAAAGGAGTAAAAGTAGACACTATCTCAATGTCCGAGTTTGAGATGTCTGGAAGTTGGCACATGAATCAGATGTTGCGGAAGCCAAATATATATAGTGTGAATAAGTCACAACTACTATACTAAAAATTATGACAGACACTAAATAATAAATAAGAAAATAAAAAAATAATAAAAGGGAACACCAGAATTTACGAGGTTAGGCTAATTTTGCATACTCCTCGGACACAACCAATATTTTATTCCACTCCAAAAATACAAGTGAAATAATACTAAAGAGAGAAGATACAAATCTCTTAAGAAGATAAGAAGGCAAATGAGAGGTGTGTTTAAATCCTAAACATTAGGCCTCATTTTATAGGAAAATATTCCCCTAAACTTAAGTCTCCCACCGATGTGGGAGTTTTGCCAAACTTCAACAAATCTCCACCTTGGCAAAATTTCACATCTTCAATTTTCTCTCGGTAACAAATTTTGGTTGTGTCTTCATCTTCAATCTTCATTGTTCAACAATGTTGATCAAATCCAAACAATGTTGAAACTTGATCGCATTCACCACCTTTGTCCACATATCAGCAGGATTCTCCGTAGTATGAATTTTCTTTACCGTGACTCCACCTTCTTCTATGATTTCTCGTACGAAGTGATACCGAACATCAATGTGCTTCGTCCTTGCATGATTAACTTGGTTCTTCGCTAATTGAATAGCACTTTGACTATCACAAAAAATTGTGATACCTTTTTGTTCAACACCCAGCTCCTTTAGCAATCCTTGAAGACAAATTGCCTCCTTCACAGCCTCTGTAATAGCCATGTACTCTGCCTCTGTTGTAGACAAAGCAACTGTTGACTGCAAAGTAGACTTCCAACTAACTGGTGCCTTTGCAAAAGTAAACACATAACCAGTAGTTGATCTTCGTTTGTCCAAATCACTTGCAAAATCTGAGTCACAATATCCAACTACAGACTGACTGTCTTCCTGCTTAAAAACTAACCCAACATCTACAATATTATGAATATACCGTAGAATCCACTTCACAGCTTGTCAATGCTCCTTTCCTGGATTGTGCATATATCTGCTAATAACTCCAACAGCTTGTGAAATGTCAGGCCTTGTACAAACCATTGCATACATCAAGCTACCAACAATATTTTCGTATGGTACCTTTGACATATACTCTCGTTCAGCTTCATCCTTTGGCGACATAGCAGTACTTAGCTTAAATGGGGAGCAAGTGGAGTACTAACTGGCTTAGTCTTGTCATCTATGCCAAAACGTTGTAGTACTCTCTTCAAATATTCTTTCTGAGATAAACACAGTTTCTTTGAACGTCTATCTCTTATTATCTCCATGCCAAGAATTTTCTTTGCCTCACCCAGATCCTTCATCTCGAACTCCTTCTTCAGTTGAATCTTCAACTTATCAATTTCTTCCAAATTCCTGGAAGCAATCAACATATCATCAGCATATATGAGAAGATATATAAAGGAACCATCTTTAAGCTTACGCAAATACACACAATGATCGTATTTATTTCTCGTGTACCCTTGCTGCAACATAAACTTGTCAAATCGCTTGTACCATTGTCTAGAAGATTGTTTCAATCCGTACAACGACTTTTCAAGTTTGCACATCATATTTTCCTTTCCAGCAACTTTGAATCCTTCTGTCTGAGTCATATAGATTTCCTCCTCCAAGTTTCCATGTAAAAACGCAGTTTTTACATCCATCTGAACTAGTTCCAAATTCAACTGTGCTACCAAAGCCAACATAATTCTAATGGAGGAATATTTTATAACTGGGGAAAATATTTCATTGTAATCAGTTCCCTCCTTTTGAGAATATCCTTTGGCCACCAATCTTTCTTTGTAGTGAACATCCTCTTGGTTAGGAAATCCTTCTTTCTTTGCAAATACCCATTTGCACCCAATTGCTTTCTTTCCCTTCGGGAGATTGGCCAATCTCCATGTATGATTCTGATGAAGGGACTGTATTTCATCATTCATGGAAATCCTCCACTTATCTTCTTCTGAATTTTGGACTGCGTCTTTATAAGTGGTAGGAACATCATCAACTGCAATTGCAGTTGCACAAGCAACTGTCTCTATGAGACGAACATGTTTCGTTATTTTCCTTTTTGGCATGCTGGTTGCTATTGATTCAAGTTGTTGTTGAGGTTTATGAGTTGGAATCTCCTCTGCTGGCTCTCCTTCCAGAGGATAATCTTCATTTGTTTCCTCCTCTGCTTCTTGTGTAGGAAAAATATATTTTCCCTCAAACTCCACGTGCTTAGAAGCACCATCTTCTTGTTTGGTATCTTTATTTATTACCTTATTTACCATTGCAGATTAATCGAAGGTAACATCCCTGCTGAATATTACTTTCTTTGTTATAGGATACCATAAGCGGTATCCTTTGACTCCAGAAGTAATCCCCATAAAATAGCCTTCTTTGCCCTTGGATCCAATTTCGACTTTGTTACATGATAGTATGCAGTTGATCCAAACACGTGCAAAGAGTCATAATCTACAGCAGGCTTTCCATACCATTTTTCAAATGGTGTCTTGCCATCAATAGCAGCAGATGGTAGACGATTAATGAGGTGGCATGCATATGTAATTGCCTCAGCCCAAAATTCTTTGCCCAAGCCAGCATTGGACAACATACACCGTACCTTCTCCAGCAAGGTCTGATTCATACGTTCTGCCACTCCATTCTGTTGTAGTGTATGTCTGATAGTGAAGTGTTGGACGATGCCATTATTTTCACAGACCTTATTGAAATGATCATTTTTGTATTCACCGCCATTATCTGTGCGAATACACTTGATCCTCATGCCTGTTTGAATCTCCACCATCGTCTTCCATTTGAGAAAAATTCCCAGCACTTCATCTTTGCTCTTCAGTGTATATACCCATAATCTTCGGGAAAAATCATCAACAAAGGTTACAAAATAGTGTTTCCCACCCAATGAAGGTGTTTTGGAAAGACCCCAAACATTAGAGTGTACATAATTCAAAATGCCTTTAGTATTATGGATCGATGTACCAAATTTAACCCTTGTCTGTTTTCCTTTGACAGAATGCTCGCAAAAATCCAAATTGCAAGTCTTTACCCCTTTCAACAATCCTTGATCTGATAGAGTTTTCAAGGATTTTCCTCCAGCATGTCCCAAGCGCATGTGTCATAGCCTGGTTGCTCCTACCTCTTTGTCGTCGCTGGACGTCACTGTCGTTGTTCCAATAACTGTACTACAAAGATTAGATTCTTCTTCAAATCCGGTACATATCGAACATTTGTTAATGTTCTGATCATTCCATCATAGTTCCTTAATCGTATTGAACCAATGCCATGTGAGGTAAGAGGGTTGTTGTCCGCTGTGTGGATGACTCCATATTCTCCTTCTTGAAATTCCACGAACCAGTCCTTGTTGGGACACATATGATAGCTACAAGTTGAGTCCATTAACCATATGCCTGATAATGTTGATGGCTCTATTGTAACTAATGAGAGGTCTAAATCATCATAATCAGCTACATTTGAATCCATAATGGCCTTTCCATTATTCTGTTTGGCCTTGTTTTTCAACTTCGGACAGTCTTTCTTCCAGTGCCCCTTTTCTCGACAAAAGGCACATTCATCTTTGCTGGGTTTAGATCTTGACTTAGATCTTCCTTTCTTTGTCCTCGTTTGATTTTGAGGACGA
>MU738195.1:2572-39823 GCA_026770625.1 Nicotiana glauca
AGCTAAACCTTAGTTCTCTATGGGATTCGACTCCAGACTTGTAAACCGAATTATATTTGCAGCGACCGCATTGTCCTTTTTATAAGGCATAGTTGGGCGTGATTACTGGTTCAACCAATGTTGAGATACATATGCTCGATAACCGAAAGTGACCTCAAGCAATTCAATAAAGACTGCAATTGGGACAAGAAAGAGGTGGTGGTCCCGAGTCCTGAGGAAGATATCACTACCCACGTGAATGGTTTCCTAAGTGTTTATACTTACCCTTTCACGTTGGGCCCAGTCAACCCCATCATCCTCGACTTCTGCCGCCAGTACCAAATAACCTTAGGTCAGATCCATCCTTCCTTTTTGTGGATTGTCCTTCTGTGCCGATTTTGTGAACAAAAAGGAAGGGACGCCTTTCACCCTTGATCATCTCATCAGACTGTAGATGCCTCGTCTTTCTCGAGGTAGACTGATAAAGATCCAGCATCGGGCTACCAAGGTGTTGTTCTCGAGCATAGACGAGGACAAGGACAGAGGGTGGATGGGTAGATTTATTCGAGTGAAGACTTTCGACCTTATCTCGTCTGAGAAGATGCCATTTCTCGAGAAGTGGAACATGAAGCGTAAGTTCGATCCTCCCTCCAAATTTTCATTTACTATTTTGTTTTCTTTATTTCCTTTTAATGACATCCTTTTCTGTGATGTCGCAGTTGCTTGGATGCCCGAAGCAATTCCGAACCTCGAGAGCTGGGTTCGAACCCTAGCTTCGACCTCTTCATACGTTGTGTGCTCATGGCGTGACTTAGCAAGGGCCGATGGGAGGCCAAAAATCACGGTAAGCCTTCTCCTTCATGTGTCTGATGGCCTTAAAATGTTTCCCTCTTAAACTTACCTAGCTTCCTTTTGTGTAGTCCTTGGTAAAGATGCTGTTATGAGGCCCTCGTTCGGGGAGGATGAGGTTTCACCCCCGATCCCGAAGCCGCCGAAGGTGAAGAATAGGAAAAGGGTATTGCCCTCCGATACTCCGAAGCCTAAGAAGAGAAAGGCTCACAAGTCGAAGAAAAATGTCACGCCCCAAACCTGGACCAGGACGTAACACGACACTTGGTGCCTGACTACATGTGACCGAGCGAACCAACTGGCTGGCTGAATCAACATGTGGTACCATAACATACTGAATGTGGAAGATAAACTAACACATGTTGATATACTGAAAGTCTGGATAATATAAATCAAAGTGCAGAAATACTAGTACAATTATGAAACATATTTGTAGCCAACATAGCTTAATATGAAAAGCCTGCGACTCTGTCTAACTGTTACTCTAGTCTAGAAGCCTCTAATGAAATACTGAAAACACTGACTGTCTGAAAATACTGAAGACTGTAAGATAATGATAATGCCCCGAAAGAACTTGGGATCACCAAATAGCTGGTACGAGAATCCTAGCGCTCTGAATCATTAACCTGTAAATCATTACCTGCATCGTGAGGTGCAGGCCCCGGGTAAAAGGGACGTCAGTACATTTGAATTGCACTGGTATGTAAAGAAACTAAAAGAAAGAATTATAAATGTTGAAACTGAAACTGAGCTGATAAATAAGAATTAAAAATTGATACCGAAATGATAACTATTGAAACAGAAACTGAAACGATAGCTGATAACTGATAACTGAACTGAACAAAGAACGTAAGGATATAAATATTCCCTCTTCTGAATGATGAACAACCTATTTATCTGAATAAGCTATGGCCTCGAGCCCAATATATATGTGCACAAGCTATAGCCTCAGGCCCAAGTACACGTATACATAACTTCGGCCTCAGGCCCAAAAATGCATAAAGCATAAACTACAGCCTCAGGCCCAAACATGCATAAAGTATATAAACTATGGCCTCAGGCCCAAATACAGGTGTTCAACATTCAGGAACTGAGAATCAAACTGCAATAAAAATACTGAATCGTATTGAGTTACATGATATTGGATTACTGGATCACACTGAGTTACATAATACTGGAATATTGAATCACACTGAGTTACATAATACTCAAATACTGAATAAGACTAGACTGAGACATGTATTCTTGAACTGATTATGAACACTGAAACTTCAACTATTTATGGAATATTGAGTAATCTATACTAAGACTCGGGGGCATCAAACCCAAGTCTATATTGAATACGCACTGAACTCACAACGTTTAGAATGAAAGTGGTGAATGAGTTATGAAGCTAGAGAGTAGAAGTTCTACAACTATTCAAGGAACTAGGCTAAACTATATTTCTGAGGCAATTAGTAACGTCAGAAAAGAAACATAGTGCAGGGAGAATCATTAACATTCCCAAACATAGAAAGCTAGCCTCACATACCTTAACTTCCTGCTCTTGAGCGTAATACAACATTCGCCAACCCTTTCAACTTTAATCTATATCAATACAAGTCAAAGAGATTCTATATTAGCAATAATATTCATGTTTTGGTTACTTAGGCATCTTCTCAAACACTTGGTGATATAAAGATTCATAGTCCTTATTAATGGTGTATCAACATCCAATAACCCATTCTCTTGCTCGTAGATAAATTCTAAAGTCTCAAATGGCTATAATCAACATTATTCTTTATCACCCATAAGGTAAACAACACCCTTAACCAATAATCAATAATCAACAACCCAAACCTATAACCGTTCATGCTTTTCTATCAAACCTATCAACTCATATCTCATGAACTAGAATCTGTAATCATTAATTCAATGATAGAATCAATTAGATGGTGAAGATATTACCTTTTTGACGTTCAAACCCTTTGAATTCGAATTCTAGGCTTCCTTCTCTCAACAATGATGTCCCAATCAAATATCTAATGATATGGAGGGTTTATCCATGTTAATAAGATGTTGGAAAGTTGAAATTAACTTAGAATCACCATTAGAACTTACCTTGGGTGGTGGAGGGACCCTTTAGGAGTTAGGTTTTTTAGAGCTTTACTTTCTAGAGCAAGCTTTTATGTTTTGGGACTATGGGGGATGAAATAGGGCTAAAAAAATAACTTCCCAAGTTGGCCACCGCATCCCAGTAGGCTTGACCACGGTCCTGAACGCGGTAAATCGCTGGAGCACTGCCTCACCACTGCGATCACGGTCAAAACGCGGCCGAATACGGTGGTTATGCACCATTCTGTAAAATAGGCATAACATTTTGCACAGAGCTCCGTTTGGGCTCCACAATATATCGTTGGAAAGATATTTCAAAGGCCTACAACTTTCATGCTTTGAGTTTTCCTAAATTTCTTACTCATATTCACTAAACCATACTGGAAGACGGACCTTCTGCAAACTTAGTCGATTTTGTTGAATCTTATGCACCTCACTTTCCATCTTGATTTTGAAACAACTATTTTTACCCATAATCATACCAATAGGACCTCATATGTCCAAAATATAACCTTACTTCTCCTTTAACTCATTCTTATCTAATCCGAATGTGCGAGGTGTTACATTATCTCCCCCTTGGGATCATTCGTCCTCGAATGATTGTCTTGACTGTAACTTCTGCTAACTCCCTTAAACGAGTCTGGTGAAAACATGAAATTTCATTAACACTTGCATACTAAACTGAATGAATACATGATTACTGAACTGTTGATACACTGAACTTAATGACTGCTGCATTGACTGAATATTAGTCTGCCATGGATACATGAATACAGAACTAACATGGATATTCGAATAATGAACTGGCACGAATATTTGAGAATTGAACTGACGTCAATATCAGAGTACTAAGCTGGCATGAATATCTAAGCATTGGACTGACATGAGTAGCTGAGTATTGAACTGACTTGAATATTTGAGTATTGAACTGACATGAGTATCTGAGTACTGAATTGGCATGAGTATCTGAGTACTGAACTGACATGAGTATCTGAGTACTGAACTGGCATGAGTATCTGCTAGAAACTTGAATGTTATAACATTACACGTGAAATACTGGTTGTACCACCACTAATTATGGTAGAAACTCCAACTCATAAGCTAATTGACCAATCCTTTGCAAGAATCTATATGGCCCACTATAGCTGGGACGATGCTTCGCCTTCTTCCCAAATCTCATAACGATTTTCATAAGCGGAACTTTTAGAAACACCCAATCAAATGATGTTTTCAAGATGAGCAAGATAATCCTATTATAATTTCCAAATTTACCATCTCCACACAAAAATATGTGTATTCTGTGGTAAAATATTAGGTTCTTTTTTTTGTTGCTCGACTTTCACTTATTGGTAATTCGGACAATTGGCCACAAAGCCTACAACGTTCTTTTTCATGATGTTACACCAATAAATATCCTTAAGACCATGAAATATATTTGGGGAACCTAGATGGAAAGAATACCCGAAATTATGGGCTTCTAACATGATCTTCCCTCTTTAAGTCCATCTATGTCTGGAACACACAATTTATCCCGGTACCTCAAAGTACCATCATCTCCCCTTATTCAAAAGCCATCGTCTTATACTTGTGAATATCTTCTTTCAACTACAACACGTAGGGACCATCAAATTGTTTCTCCTTCTCTTCGGCTACTAAGGGGAACATGTCCTGTTCTAGACAACAACTCTGTCATCTTCGGAATCCGAAGTCGAACTGCTATCTTGGCTAAATGGTGAACTTATTTCACCAGAGTTCTCTTATCTACCTCAATCATGAGTTATACTTCCCACACATGATTATCTTCTTAAGCACTTCCTGAAAACACTTCTAGAATTGTTGTGAGCTAAGTCTTTGACCAATACTCCGAAGACTAGAGTTTCGTGCAATGGCTCTACCCTCGTGACACATAAAAAGCATGATTTTATAGCTTTTATGTGATCACTTTATCATCAATAACTAAGCTCGGTGATCATTCTACTCACTTTGTATTCTTACACATGCTAGACATAATCCCTGTGGTAATTATACAATTTTCCCTCATTACCGAACTGGTTTTCTTTTTCATATCCCATGCTAACTATTCAGATTTCAAATCTCTAACTACACTTACTGATGGTTTTCACATCACCCCTTAGACCAAAGGTTTTTTATACTTGTGGATCCCTTTTTTTTTGTTGGGATCCAAATAACTTTCTTTATTTTCTACAATTCTTTGCACTCTATGTCAATGACGACTCATCTTCCAACTTAATTCTGAGCTAGTAAAAACTAAATTATTTACATAACGGAAAGCTAATGTATTCACAACTATCATAAACACTTTTAATAATTTAACTTTTCTCACACAGTCAATCTTGGAGAAACCACATTTCGATAATTCCTAAAGGCTATTCTTCTACAGTTTGCTCTCTTGTTGCTAGTTGATTGTTTTTCCCGCTATCACTGTACTTCGGATTTAAATTAAACTCTTTGGGTTCTAACACACGTCCGGTATTTCAAACTGTCATCCACTCACTAGAGTTAACCTGCCTAAGTGAATCAAATTGTGCCTCTACTAGCTCTACTGAAATTGCTAATTCATTGTATCAACTCAAAACTTACTTATTATTCTTTTACTAAACACGTTTTCTTGTTCTACTTTGGATATCTAAAGTGAGGAATAAGGTTATTTCTAACTTCCCTCATCATCCTACCATATTCTATGGTTGCATACTATCCTTTTTTTCCTCTAAACTATGTACATGGAATGGATCACACTTAGGAAATTCATCTGTCTTAAACAAAATTAGAATAACCCTCAAACTTTCTATATAATACAAAATCATATCATACTATAAACATCCGCGGTAATCACTTAGTCAGATAACCTAAGGGAGAACTGCCATATCTTTTATCTTGTATCAATAGCTGCTTCTTATAGTAACTTACTAACATGGTACTTCTAGTTCTGATTTGAATAAATATGAATAACCTAAAATCGTTCCCTGAAATTCACTATTGTATTCTCTTGGTTCTCATTTTGTACATCATGTCTTCTTAGTCATATACATGAGTTGTACGAAATCACATCTTTTGTAATAACAAACATTTCTGACTCCTAGGTATTTTACCCTTAGGCTCTTTTTTGTCCAAACTATAGTGACCAATGTTAGGGTCTGACATCTGAACTATCATCATCTAACTTGTGGCTCCATTTCCAAAAATAAATGAAGTTGTTCTAGGAGGTAAAACACATACGAATACACTAAACAAACTTATCCTTCAAAGTATACTATCATCTGACAAATCACTTCCTATGCCCTCCGGTGAGTTTTGGTCTTAATCCGGACCTAAAATATGCGAAGATTTCGCTATGATCACTGTTACTTACATTTTCTTTGAGAACCCATATGCATCACTATATACTCACAAGTCACCAAAAATATTGATACACTAAAAATTGGATATTTGGTAAACATATAACTGGATACTGGCGTACTGAATAACCATAAACCTGCTAATTAAAAGACTGTATAACTGGTAACTGAGATAAACTGATAACCATAAAATATGATATCTGCTTTTGTACTTTCTGATAAGGTTATGCTCTAATCTGTACTGCTATCCGTTGCATCCCACTTTTAACATCCTCTCAAGTCTCATATTTACCAACATGTACTCCATAATTATACCCCAATGGGCAATTATCCTCTCTAGGACCTTAGGTTTCTCATGCACATCGCTTGGGCATCCAATACGTTTAGAATTCGATAGGAGGATAAGGTTTATTGCTCTAAGCTTCATGGCATGATCTAGAGTAGAAAGAAATGAGACAATCTAGGATGTCTTGGTAGTTAACCGTTTATATGAATGGCCAGCACACACAAATAAAGAAAACTCCACTGGACACGACTTCATAGACTCCCTAAGACTCTTGAACCTAGTTCTCTGATACCATGTTTTGTCACGCCCCGAACCTGGGCCTGGACGTAACACAATACTTGGTGCCTGACTACATGTGACCGAGTGAACCAACTGGCTGGCTGAATCAACATGTGGTATCATAACATACTGAATGTGGAAGATAAACTAACACACGCTGATATACTGAAAGTCTGATGATATAAATTAAAGTGTGGAAATACTAGTACAATTCTGAAACATATTTGTAGCCAACATAGCTTAATATGAAAAGCCTGCGACTCTGTCTGACTGTTACTCTAGTCTATGAAGCCTCTAATGAAATACTGAAAACACTAACTGCCTGAAAATACTGAAGACTGTAAGGTAATGATAATGCCCCGAAAGAAGTGAGGATCACCAAATAGCTAGTACGAGAATCCTAGCGCTCTAGATCATTAACCTGTAAATCATTACCTGCAGCGTGAGATGCAAGCCTCGGGCAAAAGGGACATCAGTATATTTGAATTGCACTGGTATGTAAAGCAACTGAAAGAAAGAATTAAAAATGCTGAAACTGAAACTGAGCTGATAACTGAGAATTGATAATTGATACTGAAATGATAACTATTAACACAAAAACTGAAACGATAGTTGATAACTGATAAGTAAAATGATAACTGATAACTAATAACTAAAATGATAACTGTTAACTGATAACTGAAATGATAACTGATAACTAAACTAAATAAAGAAAGTAAGAATATGAATACTCCCTCTTTTGAATGATGAACAACCTGTTTATCTGAATAAGCTACGACCTCGGGCCCAATATATATGTGCACAAGCTGCGGCCTCAGGCCCAAGTATACGTATACATAACTACGGCCTCGGGCCCAAAGCATAAAGCATAAACTACGGCCTCAGGCCCAAACATGCATAAAGCATATAAACTATGGCCTCAGGCCCAAATACAGGTGTTCAACATTCAGGAACTGAGAATCAAACTGCAATACATGATAGTGAAATACTGAATCATATTGAGTTACATGATATTGGATTACTGGATCACACTGAGTTACATAATACTGGAATATTGAATCACACTGAGTTACATAATACTCAAATACTGAATAGGACTAGACTAATACATGTATTCTTGAACTGATTATGAACACTGAAACTTCAACTATTTATGGAATATTGAGTAATCTATACTAATACTCGGGGGCATCAAACCCAAGTCTATATTGAATACGCACTGAGCTCACAACGTTTAGAATAAAAGTAGTGAACGAGTTATGAAGCTAGAGAGTAGAAGTTATACAACTATTCAAGGAACTAGGCTAAACTATATTTCAGAGGCAATTAGTAACGTCAGAAAAGAAACATAGTGCAGGGAGAATCATTAACATTCCCAAACATAGAGAGTTAGCCTCACATACCTTAACTTTTTTCTCTTGAGCGTAATACAACATTTTCCATGTAACGACACGCCTGGTCGTTTTGCCTTTTCGAACCCCATTCCCTTAAATAAAACTTTCTGCACTTGCTTTAGTTAATTTATTACTTGCGGGGACGGTTGGTTCGATATTTGGAAGAGTTTTGGGTGAAATATGCACATGTGATTCCTTAGGATTTTCTTAAAAGACTTAGTTTGAATTTGGTCAATATTTTAAGAAAATAGACCCAGATTCGTGATTTGACAATCTCGAAGGGTCCGTAGGAAAATATGGAACTTGGGCGTATGCGAATTCCGAGGTCCCTAGCCCGAGTAATGAATTTTTATTTGAAATTGTTAATCTGAAATATTAAGGATTTAAATAAACTAAGTAATGATTTATCACATTGGTATCAAGCCCGTATGTTGGTTTCGTAGCCTGGTACAGGTCCAGTATAATATTGTAGACTTGTCTGTGAAACTTGGTGAGAAACGGGACTAATTTGACGCGATTCGGACGTCCGATTGTAAAGATAGGAATTTGGATGTTCTTAAGGATTTCATGCATTTAGGTGTTGAATATGTGGGTTTAGGTGTTATTTCAATGATTTGATCGCTCGAGAAAGTTGGTATAATGTTGCTGGACTTGTGAGAGCATTAAGAGTGGAGCCCCGCAGGTTCGTCTGAGTTTTGGGCATGGGTTTGGAATGGATCAACACACCAGTTTTCTGGTGTTTTTGCTGCTGCTGCTGCTGCAGGTTTTGCAATTGTGAGACCTTGATCACAATTGTGATCTCGCAATTGTGAAGGTAATATTGCATTTGCGATGAGGCTGGTTGGGGGGCAGTTCTCGCAATTGCGAGGAATAGCATCGCATTTCCGATGAGACTGGCTGGGGCAGTGGTCGCAATTGTGACTTTTGCTTCGCATTTGCGAACTCAGCAGGGTCCGCATTTGTGACCCCTGTATCTCAATTGCAATCAAGGTAGAGGGAGACCCAGTTCGCATTTGCGAACATATTGTCGCAATTGCGAGCCTGGTATTGCAAATGCGACATCAGAGACTTGGACACAGCTTTTAAAAATGGGACTTAGGCCATTTATTTCATTTCATCTCTACACTTGAGCGATTTGGGAGCTTTCAAAGTGGGGATTTCAACATAGCATCAGGAGGTAAGTTATTTCTACTTAGTGCAAGTTTAATACTCGAGTTTTGGGTAGATTAACAGCTAAAGATTTGGAGAAATCAAAAGGGTTAGAGCTAAACATAGGGTTTTAATATAACTTGGATTTAACCACGAAACTTGTTATGGAATTAATTAGAAATCATATATTAGCCATCCTTAGGTTGTATAGAACAACTTCCTTCAAAAAATTTCAGAATCCGGGCCCATGGGCCCGGGGTCAGATTTTGGGAAACTTGTATTAATGGTTGGGAAATTGCTTAAATACCTAGCATTCGATCTTATGATTCTATATTAACTTGTTCTTACTTTGTTTAATTAGTTTGGGATTGTTCGGCTCCGAAATGAGGGCTTAGACTTGTTCTTGGCATTTGGAGTATACTTTGGAGCGAGGTGAGTCTTCTTTCTAATCTTGTAAGAGGGAATTAAATGCTAATATTTATGGGGGCTACGTGCGCACTAGGTGACGAGAGTCCGTGCATAGCGACTATTATGTTAAGTTCAGGTAGTCTAGGACCCATAAGCATGCTCTACGTGAGATTCTTTTATCTTGATGATAACTTCAGATTCGTATAAACCATTTTGATTAAGGTAAATATGACTAGTGAAGGAACCTTATCCTGTTTGGTCTTTTAAAAGAGAATATTAGGTATTCCTGTGAATAACTACTCCTCAGATATATATTATTGTTAGCTTGTTGATGAGTTTAATTATATTTGACCGTGTCGCATGGATGATTCGCAAGCGGAGTAATAGATGCATTTATGGTTCGAGCCGTTCGACCCTCGGCAGTGCACATTTTATTTATGTTGGATTGGGCCGTACGTTCCACGGTGATTATTTACGCATGTTTTTCTTAGAAATTCTTCAAAGGTTAATTTACATATCTGCTTAGACTATAGACAAGCATCTATGTTAGTACTTGGGAAAGAACTGTTACTCATGATTATTAAATATTAATATCATGAGATATCCATACTTATTATGAACTCTTCTCGTATTAATTGACCCTAATAAGTATCGAGTCGACCTCTCGTCTATACTTCTTCGAGATTAGATGGGATACTTACTGTCATGACCCAATTTCCTAACCCGGTCGTGATGGCCCCTCTCGTGAAGACAAGGCCAGCCAACTAACCCAAATCGTCTCTTTAACAATTATTAAACATAAATGAATAGATAAATACAGCTTAACGACAATAATAACCAGTGTTTACAGCCCAACATAACCCGACCGGGGTGTCACAAGTCACGAGCATCTAAAGAAAACCTGAACACNTGCGAGGTGCAGGGAGTAAAGTGAGTAATAAAAGTAAATAACAACTGAGCGGTAAGAAATCACGTAAAACATATCGTCATGCTGTATAGAAGCAGAGAAAAACCCTTCAATTGAGAAAATCAGTGAAAACTGTGAAATCTTTAAAAATATCTTGGCTCAGTTTAAAACCTCTTTTTGAAAATGATCCTTTCAACAGTTCCGAAAATAATTTCAACAAGTAAGAAATAATCAGAAATCTTCCCTTCGGGCTCAATATCAACCTCTCAGTACAGTATCAGCCCCGCGGGCTCACTCCCAACTCACAAAGTACAACATCAGCCTCTCGGGCTCACTCCCAACTCACAAGGTACAATATCAGCCTCTCGGGCTCAATATCAGTATCTCAGAACAATATCAGCCCCTCAGGCTCAGAACGGTATGAAGCAACCAAATAATGAAATAAGAGCACATAATTATTATGGCAGATAATGTAGATAAGGAACAAATGCATGAGTGCAATGCAATGCATATGATGGTACACTCTAGTACCCGCTGCGGCATGCAGCTCGTTCCATTTATTTATCGTCGACGGCGCTCATGGGGGTGTGTACAGACTCCGGAGGGGCTCCTATAGCCCAAGCGCAATATTAGCCATCTCGTGGCATCAAATAGGCTCTCAGCCTCAATATCAATATATCATTCATGCGGCATGCAGCCCGATCCGTATCAATATATCACTACTGCGGCGTGCAGCCCGATCCATATCAATATATCACTGCTGCGGCGTGCAGCCCGATCGATATCAATATATCATTGCTGCGCGTGCAGCCCGATCCATATCAAGTATAAACATCCTCACTATCGGGTCCTCGACCCATCTCAGTCAAGTAATGCACAGCTTCTCGGGCATAACAAGTTATAGGGATCTTCGCCCTCATATACTTTTCATTCAATATTCATGTTCAAAAATACAGTTCTTATAACATTTTTAACAGTTGAAAACATGACTGAGAGTATGGTTTTATGCAAACAAGTGAGGAAAAACACATAAGGATCCCCTAAGGATTCTACAGGTCGGCACAAGGCCCCAAACTTAGCAGTAAGCTCAATTCTCAATAATAAAGTATGCGTATCAATCGCCAATATAGTAGAAAATAACACTCGGGATGGACCAAGTCACAATACCCGATAGTAAATGACCCCGCACTCGTCATAGAATGCGTGTCACGCCTCAATATAGCGTTACGATGTGAAAGTCCGGGGTTTCAAACCCTCAGGATATCATTTACAAGCATTACTCACCTCAAGACGGCCAAAAGTCTAGCTCGTTATGCCCTTGCCTCTCGAATTGGCCTCCTCGTGCGACGAATCTGCCCAAAATCACAACGAATATGTCGCATTATGCTAAAGGGACAATACCCAATCGAAAGTTATCGAAAAATATCAAAATTTACGAATTTGACAAAACCCGAGCCCCGGGCCCACGTCTCGAAACTCGGAAATTTTTATACCAAAATGTTCTTCGTCCTCTTACGAGTCCGTACATATAAAGAACACAAAAATCGGAGCTCGTTTGACCCTTCAAATCGACCCTAGAAGATCTTAAAATCACAAGCCCTAAAACCCCACTTTTCTATTGATTTTTCATGTTCTAATTCATATATAATCTTGTATTTAACTTAGAAATAAGTAGAAACAACTCACCTTTGATGCTTGATGAAATCCCCCTTGAAATTCTCTCCAAAATCATCCAAACCAAATGAAAGAAATGAAAGAAATAAGCCAAATCCGTGTTTAAAAGAATCTGCCCGTGCTTCGTGGAGTTGTACCTTGCACTTGTGCTGTACAAGTTGTACATCCTATTAAAATTGTTCCTTGTCGGACACCTTCTGTTTAAACACCCATAACGTCTTGTATAAATATCCAAATGACAAACAGTTTCAAGATTTAGAAACTAGACTCGAAGATCTTTAATTTGATAGGTTGTACACCATATTACTCTTTATATATCCCGAGATATGAACTTCTAAAATAGGCTCCATGAAATCAGAAAATTCTGGAGAAACTGCTCCACCAGCCATTTTCAATCGATCATAATTTTCACTACATATATCCAAATTACGATTTATTTAGCTTTCTGGAAACTAGACACAAAGGGATACAACTTTCGTTTTTGAATCATCTCAAAATTCCTTGTAGATCAAAAGATATAGGCCTCCGAATTATGCAACTTTTGCTGTCCAAAGACAGCTTAGCAGCAGAAATTTCTGCAGCTTTTTCTTTTCTTTTTGGTCCGAATTTCATTCCGTTAACCTTCCGAAATCCACCCGAGGCCCTCGGGACCTTAACCTATTATAACAACATGTCCCAAAATATTATTCAAACTTGTTCCAGCCTTCAGAACACCCAAAATAACATCAAAACATCAAATCATCTTCGGATTCAAGCCTATGAATCTCAAGAACTTCCAAATTTCCACATCCAATGCCGAAACACGTCAAAACTAGTCCGAATGACCTCAAATTTTGCAGACAAGTCTAAAATGACATAACGAAGCTACAACAACTCTCGAAATTCCATTCCGACCCTCGGATCAAAATCTCACCTATCAACCGGAATTCGCCAAAATGCTAACTTTGCCAATTCAAGCTTAATTCTACACCGGTAATCACAAAAATATTCCGGACACACTCCGAATTCCGAAATCACCTAACGAAGCTATACGAACCATAAAATTCGCATTTCGAGCGCTCTAACACATAAGTCAATATCCGATTGACTTTTCCAACTTAAGCTTCCTTAAAAGAGACTAAGAGGTCGTTTGGTAGGGTGTATAAGAATAATGCGGAATAAGCTGTATTAGTAATGCATGTATTAGTAATGCAATCATTAGTTATGCAAATATTATTTCTTATCTATTGTTTGGTGTGGTGTATTAAAATTATAATGCATTGCATAATTTTTTTTAAAAATAGTTGCTTACAAAAATATCCTCCGTATTCTTTAGCTTTAAAGGACTTTAATGACAATTTTGTCTTTAACCATACTAATGCATGCATTAAAGCCTTGGTATTACTAATGCCATGGTTTTCTATGCATTACTTATGCATAGGATAATGCCAAGTATGGTGTATAACTAATACAAGTATTAGTTATACACAAGTTGAAAAAAGGTACCAAACAGTGTATTAGTAATGCATTGAGCTAATGCTTGCATTATTTTTTCTAATACCTCCTACCAAACGACCCCTAAGTGTAACCTTACCAAAATCATTACGGAATGACTTCAAATTTTTCACACAAGTCACATTCGACATTACGGACTTTTCCCAACTTTCGGAATCGCATTTCGACCCCGATATCAAAATTTCCACTTCCGGTTGAATTTTCTCAAAAACCTTCAAATTTCTATATTTAGCCAAATGACTTCAAAATGGCCTCCGGATATCTGAATTCACTTCCGATCACGCTCCCAACTCCAGAATCACCATACAGAGCTATTCCCAGAATCGGAATCCCAAACAGACATCTATATCATTGAAATGCCTTCCAACCTAAATTTATGAAATTCTTCTAAAATACTAACTTCCACAATATACGCCGAAATGTTCATGGGTTATCCAAAACCAAATACGTATATACGCCCAAGTCCGAAATTATCATACGAACATGCTGGAACTTTCAGATCCCGATTCTGAGGTCGTTTACTCAAAATTCCAATCTTAGCCATTTTCTTCAACTTAAGGCTGCCGCAATGAAAATTTTCTTCCCAATTTGACTCCGAATTTTCCGAAATTCAATTCTGACCATACGCACAAGTCAATATACCTGAAATGAAGTTGTTCATGACTTCCAACTGCTGAACGACGCACTAGAGCTCAAAATGACTGGTCGGGTCGTTACACTTACTGGGTACATATTATTTATGGTACTCATACTACACTTCTATACTTAATTGTACAGGGTCTTAGGCAGGTACAACTGGCTATCAGTCGGGTGCGCCTCACTGAGCAGATTCGAGACTTCTACGGTGAGCTGCTTTCCCTTCTGTTCCATTCAACAGCTTGGAGCAGTTTTCTTATGTATTTATGCTGTCTATTCTGTTCAGACAGTAGGATAGTGTATTTTGTTGTAAATTCTACTAGTTGCCCACTACTTGTGACACCGGGTCTTCGCACACACATTGGTAGACGTTATTATTTTGGTGTTGTATGATTATCATGATTTTATCATCCTTTCTAATCTATTTCCAACTTAAAGAATTATTTCAACTACTTGGGGTTAAAGTGATCGAAAGTTTAATTGGCATTTTCCACATTGGCTTGCCCAGCAATGTCGTTGGGCGCCATCATGACCTGTTATGGAATTGGGTCGTGACAATATGGTATCAGAGCACTAGGTTTACATAGTTCTCACAAGTCATGGGCAAACCTAAGAGAGTCTTGTAGATCGGTACAGAGACGTCTGTATTTATCTTCGAGAGGCTATATGGTATTAGGAAGAACTAATCTTATTTAATTCCTATTGTGCAGTGGTTGGTTTACTAAATTTTCCTTTTCTATTCTCTCACAGATGGTGAGGACACGCACGGCCAATGTTCCAGACCTAGGCGGAGCTGCTCCCCCTATTGCTCGAGGCCGAGGCAGAGGCCGGGTGAGGGCACCGGGCCGCGGTAGGGGACAAGGGCGTCCTAGAGTTATTCCAGTAGCACCACCAGCGGATCCCGCGGGAGATCCTATTATTGAAAAGCAGGGCGAGGTGCCCGTAGCTGAGCCTACCCCGACAGATTTTATGATAGCACCGGGATTTCAAGAGGTCATGGGTCGCATGCTACGGTTCATGGATACTATGACTCAGGCTGGTTTATTTCCAGCAGATCCAGCTACCTCACAGACAGGAGGGGGAGCATAGACCCTTATTGCTCAGGCTCTAGGACATGCAGCTGCAGTGTATCAGACTCCGGGTGCACTACCCGTGGATGGGGCTCAGCCAATGGCTGCAGTGGCATCCCAGCCCAGACCAGCTGCGGATGGTGACCCGCGGAAGTTATTGGACAGATGGACTAGACTTCACCCTCCGATCTTCGGGGGTGAGCGTCATGACTCTACAATATTTTAGGCCTTTAACCACCTCAGAAAAGTGTGGCTAAAACTGTCAAAAGTGTAGCCTTTGATAAAAGGCCATGCTTTTGAACCTAAGGCAAAGCTTTTTAGGGGGTGGCCTATACAAGCGTAACCTTAGCTCTAAGGCAACACTTTTCAGTGACCAAAGGCCACGCTTTGTGCACACCCCTTATGGCAACTCTTTTCCACCAAAAGTGTGGTCTTTGTTACTTAGAGCAACTCTTGTAAAACGTTGCCTTTCTAACTTTAAAGGCCACACCTTTGCTAGCACCCTATGGCCACACTTTTCAAGAGTGGCCATTTTTTCAAGAATGTAGAAGATTTATTTACGAATATTATTAAATATTTTCAGGTAATTGCTTAAGTATGAAGATATCTCACACTAATAAAATAATAAATAAGAAAAAAAATTCAAATATATTGGAATGAACCTCGAAAAAAAAAACATTTTGTGTACTGCATGAATTAACAAAGCCAAATACTTCAAGGTGCATTCTAGCAATATGGTTTACAAAATTGAACATATTCATTTAGTATCATGGCTAATAAATATCACAATTGTCCAATTGTCTTGATCAATAACTTCAAACATAAGAAATTGACTTCTCGCCACCATTTTCAGAGCATAGCCAAAAAGTTCCTACATATATTCAAAGTGAACCTAAATATTAGATAGAAATCAATAGCATGCTAGTGCACTCAATTGATAAAATCTCGCCTATATTTTTTTTATAAAATTGAATGATAATAAAAATCATCAACTAGCTTGCTAGCAGAAGGAAAAAATAGCAAAATCGCAGTTAAAATTAGTGGGTTAATCCACTGAGACATGAACAGTAAACTAATCCAACATGGAAATAAGATATTCTAGTTATTTTCTTAAAAGACATAGCACTATAGATATAAACTCAAGCAAAAAAAGATATAAAAATGAGAATAGTAAGATAAGATCACACTTCATATTAAAGGTATTCATAAGAAAACCTTGGTACAAAGCAACGTCTCAAAAATGTTAATTTAATCACAAATGTACAACATTTGTAACCAACACCTTTGCATCAATACAGACTATAGTGAGACGCGTGCACTTAGTTTTCAATGAAAATAGTAAAAGATAAGTTTCGAAAAGATGCAATGAGTATGAAAGTAGTAAGAAAAAATATAATTTGCTAAGATAATGGTACAACACTTGACAAGTAACCTGATCAATGCTGAAGCATATGATCCAATATGAATGTAATGAATGACAATTGAAAAATTAAAACTTCTCATTTACTACAGTAAAAACTTATGTAGTCAATCTTCTTGTTCACTTTTATGTGGAATTGGAAAGAACTCAGTGCAAGATCATAATATTGATGCATCAATGTGTATTCCAACAACATAAAAAAGCAAGTAGAGAAATAACTTTTGATATTATTAGATACATTATTTCAAATACTCGCTTTTCAATATATTGCAAGCTTATCATGCATTGACTGCAAAAGAAAGCAACATTAAAAATTCAAATTTGAAAAACTAGATCGGTTTAATTTCTTCTATACGAAATGCATATGATATGATTCTAGAATAATTTGAATTGATTTACTTTAGGCAGCTTAACTAATAATGTCTTACCTAAGTTTCTAAACAACAAAAGTCTGTTGCTTTAAGTGAATGAAAAAGTGTCAGATTTGTCCGAATGCATGTGTCAATCTCACTCCTTCCCTGGAAACAAAAGGAAGTATACATATCATCAAGATTATATCATTTTTTTTGAAGTTGCTCCTAATAAGACATAAATATCTCGTAAGAAGATATGTGATATAATAAATAATCAAAGATAATTTACTATCTTACCAATCTGGATTTAGTGCATATGATGGTTTAGACCCAATGTAAATAGTAAGAGATGTGCACATCTCATTCAACTCTGCTATCAGATTATCAAAAAATAACCAACTATAAAGAACTACTTCAATAAACAAAATGTAGTCTCCTCTGTATATTTTCTACGGCACATCAATTCCAAAGATAGCGAACTATCTTTTAAAGATATACTAGGTACTCAAGGGAGGAACTAAAAAGAAATAGAGATATGAATAAATTATAGAGAAAGAAAACTTTTGATCCAGAAAGATATTCAAAATTAATAAAATGAATTTGATATTTTAATGAATCTAGAGTTCATTCTTGAGATATAAAATAAGAACACAACCCCTAGATATTCTAAACATGTATATGATGCACGTGATGCTTCTATTTACTAGAGAGTTACTTTAAAATTACCAAGCGAATTTGGCGGGCATTTGGACAACTTGATTCTTTAACAATATTATTTATGAGCGAATAGAATCTGACGTGTAGCTCAACTGGTAAAGGCCCGAGGACAAAGTCCTTCAGGTCGTCAGTTCGAGTCTCACCAGGCCACTGGGGGCATTACAAACCGGCCGTATCTCCAAGGCCCAGTGGAACTAACCGTGCACCCGTATTGAAACAGTGGGCTCCGGTGGGTACAGCTAGTCGGGTTCGCAAAGCGAGTCCCGGAAACCACGGTTATAAAAAAAAAAAAAAAATAGAAAAACTGGCATTATTGTCACTAAATCTGGAAATCTCAAACCTGAACCAGCTACATAAAGACATTGCTTTTCAAATTTGAACCTTAGCAATAGATATTTTAATACGCGATCTAGACTAATAAAAGTTTTAGAATAACTAATGAATCAGCAACTGTTGGTTTAATGTATAATGACATTGTCCTGCCCCTCACTCAATCCTTAATTGCTATAAGAGTTCTTTTTAATTCCTTATCAATAAGAATTCAGTTAATGAATTATCTAAATCAAAATAATTTTATAGAGATAAGTTATCTGTTAAATTGCAAGTATGTTACCTATAGGAATTCAGTTAACCAATGAAAACTTAAGCCTCAACGCTAAACTACCATTTCTCTTTCTCGTTTTCACATTTTCTAAGATTTTGCCTAAAAGCATATTACTAACACCAGTAAAAAATTCTTTATTCATCGAATAGTTGAAAATAATACATATCTAAAGCCTGAATGGTTTATTGCACGTCTCTAACCAACAGAGTCATCATAGATGATATTTTCCCCAATTCTCCACATCAAATTAAAGAGAAACTTTAGAGTCTATCCACCGTTGGAACAAAATGGAGCTAGTTAAACATAATAAAACACAACAGGTCTTTGACCAAAATTTCAAATTGAACATTTGAAATTAACTATAAGACCTTCATTTTTATAGATCCATACAACAACAATAATAAAAACTCTAGTGTAATCCCACAAATAGAGGTCCAGAGAGGATAGTGTATGCATCCTTATGAAAAGAAGTTCCAAATTTTATAAATTAGCATTCCCTTTCTATCAAGAAATAATTTTTTTTTCTTTCTTTGCTTTTGAACATTCTTGTCATAGCTTATAGTATCATATAATGCATACATAAATAGGAAAAAATTGACCCCGATATTGAAAACCCTACTATACCTGAGCAGAGACAAAAAGGCTAGGGAGTGATTTCATACGTGCCTAAGATTAAAGGCTCAAAAAAGTAAAAAAATCATAGAAATAGCTCAATTAACTCATTTGAAGCAAAGCAAAACATGGCTAGGAAGAACTCACCCTCACCGCAGCTTACTGAACAGCAAACTTCAATGCTTGATTTGTATGCTTCGGTTTTAAGCCCTAACTCTTTTGACGGAGCCCTAACTCTAATAATTTTATCAACGAGCCATCATTAATTAACAGGTTAATTTGGGTTTGTCAATAATAACGTGTAACCACATTTCAAATAATGGTAGTAAGCCCTAACCCTTCAAAACTGCTATGGGTGGAATTCTTATTTTTTAACTTTTAAGTTTTAAGAGGGAAAAGGTTGAGCAAAAATTTTGTTTTACGATGCTGCTATGGGTGGGAAAGGTTTTTTTCTCAACTACGGGCAGGAAAGTTTAAGAGGGAAATTTTAGCCAAAATTTCGGTGAATATTTTAGACTACACTTCTACTATGTTGCTTTTAGGAATACAAAGGACAATACTTGTAAAGCGTAGTAGTATATGTCAGTAAGTGTTCCCCTATGTCCTATGATTTGGCAACGCTTAAGCGGTGTGCCCTTTCTATTGAAAGAGAATGTTTTAGAAGCTTTGCTTAGTAACCGTTGCATAAAGCCCGTAATAAAGGCCACACAGATAAAAGCGTGCCCATAGATACCTTTAGCAATGCTTTCAGGCGTTGTTTAAAATAAGTGTGGCCTAAGGCCGAATTTGTTGTAGTGTGAGGATGCTCAGGACTTCATAAACAGGTGCAGGGACAGACTGCACAATGTGAGAATACTGGAGTCACACGGAGTTGACTTCACTACTCTTCAGTTAGAGGGCAGGGCCCGTAGATGGCGGCAGTCCTACGTTCTCGGTAGGCCAGAGGTTCTCCTCCCCTCACCTGGGGTCAGTTCACCCAGTTATTCTTGGATAGGTATATCCCACCCTCTAAGAGGGAAGATCTATGGCACCAGTTTGAGCATCTTGAGCAGGGTCAGATGTCTGTGACCGATTATGAGGCGAGATTTTTTGAGTTGTCTCGCCATGTATTCATGATACTTCCCACAGATGCAGAGAGAGCACGGAGATTTGTTGCGGGGTTTCACCCCGGCATACGAGCTAGCATAGCCTGAGAGGTGGAGATGGGTACTGAGTATCAGCTAGTAGTATAGATCGCTTGTAGGATTGAGGGGTATCACTTGAGGGGTAGAGAGAAGATTCAGCAAGACAAGAGGGCCCGGTTTTCAAGAGAGTTCAGAGGTGCCCCATCTAGGGGTAGAGGTCACTTTGGGAGGGGTCAGCCCATCAGACCCTCATATTCAGCACCACCACCCTCTCCTCGGGGTACCCCAGCAAGACCTTATTTTAGTGCGATGCCAGAGAGTTCTTACCGCCCACCAGCTGCTCAGGGTTCCTCCGGCGGATATTCTGGTTATCAGGATTCTTCCAGTGCTCCCTTCAGCGCTGTGCCAGAGAGTTTCTATCGCCCACCAGCCATCCAAGGTTCTTCCACTAGGTATTTAGGTCAGCATGCTCAGACTTTAGGGCGACAGGCTATGATTCCTAGAGTGTGCTACGAGTGTGGAGATCCGGGTCATCTGAAGCGGACCTGCCCCAGACTTTGGGGCAAGGTAGTGCAGCAGAGCCAGCAACCCATGACTTCAGCACCAGCTGCCCAGCCACCTCGAGGTGGAGGGCAGGCTAGCAGGGGCTGTCCTAGAGGTGGAGGTCAGACAGGGAGAGGTCAGCCAGCTACTGCTCAGTCAGGCGGGGGCCAGCCAGCTGGTGCCCCAGCCAGATTCTATGCTCTTTCGCCTAGGCCAGATGCATTGGCCTTGGACACCATCATCATAGGTATTATTTTCGTCGGTGGTAGAGATGCTTCGGTATTATTTGACCCAGGGTCTACTTATTCATATGTATCATCTATGTTTGCTCGATTCCTTTTTATTTCTCCTGAGTCCTTGGGCACTCCTGTTCATGTGTCCACTTTTGTGGGTGATTTCGTGGTGTGGATCGGGTCTACCAGTCCTGTATGGTCATGTTCTATGATTTCGAGACTAGAGCAGACCTCTTGTTGCTTGATATGATCGATTTTGAGGTCATCCTTGGCATGGACTGGTTATCTCCATATCATGTCGTCCTAGATTGCCATGCCAATACTGTTTCACTAGTGATGTCAGGGTTGTCGAGGTTGGAGTGGAAGGGTTCCACAGCTGATACACCTAGTTGGGTTATTTCTTTCCGAAAAGCTTGACATATGGCCGAGACAGTGTATTTGGCTTATCTAGCTTATGTTTGGGACACCACCGGAGAGTCCCCGATGATTAATTCAGTTCCAGTGCTTCGAGAGTTCGCCGATGTTTTTCCTTCTGACCTTCCTGGCATGCCTTCGGATCGCGATATTGATTTCTGTATTGATTTGGCTCCAAGCACTCAGCCTATATCTATTCAACCGTACCATATGGTTCTTAAAGAGTTGAAGGAGTTGAAGGAGCAACTTGAGGAGTTGTTGGCGAAAGGGTTTGCTAGGCCCAGTGTGTCACCTTGGGGTGCACCAGTGTTATTTGTGAAGAAGAAGGATGGGACTATGCAGATGTGCATTGGTTACCGCCAGTTGAACAAAGTTACCATCAAGAACAAATATCCATGCCTCGTATCGATGATTTATTCGACCAGTTGCAGGGTGATAGGGTGTTCTCTAAGATAGACCTAAGGTCAGGGTATCATCAGCTAAGGATTCGGGACTCGGATGTTCCGAAGACTACATTCTAGACTAGATATGGCCATTATGAGTTTTTGGTGATGTCTTTTGGTTTGACTAATGCCCCATCAACATTCATGGATTTGATGAACATGGTGTTTAGGCCTTATATTGATTCATTTGTCATCGTCTTCATTGACGACATCTTGATATATTCTCGTAGCCTGGGAGAGCACGAGCAACATTTGAGGGCAGTGCTTTAGACCTTGCGAGAGCATAAGCTATATGCTAAGTTCTCCAAGTGTGAGTTTTGGCTAGATTCAGTGGCATTCTTGGGGCTTGTTGTGTCAGGAGATAGTATTAAGATGGATCCCAAGAAGATTGAGGTAGTTCAGAATTGGCCACATCCTACTTCTGTGACCGAGATCAGGAGTTTCCTGGGGTTAGTTGGTTACTACCAGTGATTCATGCAGGGCTTTTCATCTATTGTATCACCTCTGACTAGATTGACCCAGAAGGATTGTCCATTCCGTTGGTCCGATGATTGTGAGGAGAGCTTTCAGAAGCTCAAGATAGCATTGACTACAGCCCCAGTTCTTATATTGCCTTCCGGCTCGGGGATGTATACGGTGTATTGCGATGCTTCACGCATTGGTTTGGGTTGTGTATTGATGAAGGAGGGCGAGTTATTGCATATGCTTCGCATCAACTGAATATTCATAAGAAGAATTATCCTGTGCACGATCTAGAGTTGGCTGCGATTATTCATACTCTTAAGATATTAAAGCATTATCTGTATGGGGTGTCATGTGAGATTTACACCGATCATCGCAGCTTGCAGTATTTGTTCAAGCAGAGGGATCTTAATTTGAGGCAGCGTAGGTGGCTTGAGTTACTAAAGGATTATGACATCACCATTCTCTATCATCCGGGCAAGGAGAATGTGGTCGCGGATGCCTTGAGCAGAAAGGAGGAGAGTATGGGTAGCTTGACATTTATTCCAGTAGCGGAGAGATCACTAGCTTTGGACATTCAGTCTTTGGCTAACAGGCTTGTAAGGTTGGACATTTCATAGCCCATCCGGGTTCTTGCGTGTATGGTTGCTCAGTCTTCATTACTAGGGGAGATAAAGGCCCGATAGTTCGATGATCTACATTTGGTAGTCCTCAAAGAGACTGTGCTTCAGGGAGGTGCCAAGGAGGTTTCTATTGGCAAGGATGGTGTTTTGCGACTCCAGGATCGTCTATGTGTTCCTAATGTTGATGGTCCGAGGAAGAGGATCTTAGAAGAGGCACACAGCTCGTGGTATTCTATTCACCCGGGAGCTACGAAGATGTATCGTGACTTGAGGCAACATTATTGGTGGCGGAGGATGAAGAAAGACATCGTGGAGTATGTGGCTAAATGATTGAATTTCCAGCAGGTCAAGTATGAGCACCAGAGGCCGGATGGCCTACTTCAGCAGATGCCTATACTAGAGTAGAAATAGGAGCGTATCACCATGGATTTCGTAGTGGGGTTGCCGCAAATCTTGCGGAAGTTTGATTTAGTATGGGTCATTGTTGATAGGCTGACCAAGTCGGATCTCTTCATTCCAGTGATGACTACTTATACAGCGGAGAGGTATGCTCAGATTTATATTCGGGAGATAGTCCGGTTGCATGGTGTGCCTATTTCCATTATATCAGACAAGCGCCCTCAGTTCACTTCCCATTTCTGAAGAGCCGTTCAGAGTGAGTTGGGGACCTGTGTAGAGCTTAGCACAACATTCCATCCTCAGACCGACGGACAGTCGGAGTGGACAGTTCAGATTTTAAGGGATATGCTTAGAACTTGTGTGAATGAATTTGGAGGGAAGTGGGATCATTTCTTGCCCTTAGCGGAGTTTGCATATAACAACAGCTATCAGTCCAGAATTGAGATGGCTCCGTACGAGGCTCTATGTTCCCCTATCGGATGGTTCGAGCCTGGAGAGGCTAAGTTTTATGGTACAGACTTGGTGCAGAACGCCTTGAATAAGGTGAAATTGATTCAGGAGAGGCTTCTCACAACTCAGTCCAGACAGAAGAGTTACGCAAATCAGAAGGCGTGTGATGTATCATTTATTGTTGGCGAGAAGGTTCTCTTGAAAGTCTCGCCCATAAAGGGCATTATGAGGTTCGGGAAGAAGGGCAAGTGGAGCCCAAGGTTTATTGGCCCCTTTAAGGCGTTGAGGAGAGTTTGGGAGGTTGCCTATAAGCTTGCATTACCCCCCAGCTTATCAGGAGTTCACCCAATTTTTCATGTGTCGATGCTCCGGAGGTATCACGCCGACTTTTCCCATGTGTTAGACTTAAGTACTATTCAGCTGGATGAGAGCTTGGGTTATGAGGAGCATCCAGTTGCCATTATTGATAGGCAGGATCGCCAGTTGAGATCCAAGAGGATTTCTGCAGTAAAGGTCCAATGGAAGGGCCAACCAGTCAATGAGGTGACCTGGGAGTCCGAGGAGGACATGCGGAGTAGATATCCCCATTTATTCAGCAGCTCAGGTACCATTCTATGCCCGTTCGAGGACAAATGTTTGTTTAAGAGGTGGAGAATGTAACGACCTGCCTGGTCGTTTTGCCTTTTTGAACCCTGTTCCCTTAAATAAAAATTCCTGCACTTGCTTTAGCTAATTTATGACTTGCGGGGACGGTTGGTTCGAGATTTGGAAGAGTTTCGTGTGAAATATGCCCATTTGATTCCTTATAATTTTCTTAAAAGACTAAGTTTGACTTTGATCAACATTTTGAGCATTCAGGCCCGTATTCGTGATTTGACGGTCCCGAAGGGTCCGTAGGAAAATATGGGATCTGGGTGTATGCCCAGAATAGAATTTTGAGGTCCCTAGCCTGAGTAATGAATTTTTATTTAAAATTGTTAATCTGAAATATTAAGGATTTAAATAAAATAAGTAATGATTTATCACTTTGGTATCGGGACCGTATGTTGGTTTCGGAGCCCGGTACAGGTCCAGGTCCAGGTCCAGGTCCAGGTCCAGTATAATATTGTAGACTTGTTTGTGAAATTTGGTGAGAAACAGGACTAATTTGACGCGATTCGAACGTCGGTTGTAAAGATAGGAATTTGGATGTTCTTAAGGATTTCATGCATTTAGGTGTTGAATACGTAGGTTTAGGTGTTATTTCGGTGATTTGATCGCTTGAACAAGTTGGTACAATGTTTCTGGACTTGTGGGAGCATTTAGAGTGGAGCCCCGAGGGCTCGTGTGAGTTTCGGGCATGGGTTTGGAATAGATCAACACACCAGTTTTATGGTGTTATTGCTGCTGCTGCTGCAGGCTTCGCAATTGCGAGACCTTGATCGCAATTGCAAAGGCAATATTGCATTTGCGATGAGGCTGGCTGGGAGGCAGTTCTCGCAATTGCGAGGAATAGCATCGCATTTGCGATGAGGCTGGCTGGGGGCAGTGGTCGCAATTGAGACTTTTGCTTCGCATTTGCGAACCCAGCAGGGTCCATATTTGTGACCCCTCTATCGCAATTGTGATCAAGGCAGAGGGAGACCCAGTTTGCATTTGCAAACATATTGCCACAATTGCGACTTTGCAATTGCGAGCCTGGTGTGGCAAATGTGACATCAGAGACCTGGACACAGCTTTTAAAAATGGGACTTTGGCCATTTATTTCATTTTTTCTCTACACTTGAGCGATTTGGGAACTTTCAAAGAGGGTATTTCAACATAGCATCATGAGGTAAGTTTCTACTTAGTGCAAGTTTAATACTCGAGTTTTGGGTAGATTAACACCTAAAGATTTGGAGAAATCAAAGGGGTTAGAGCTAAACCTAGAGTTTTAATAAAATTTAGATTTAATCACGAAATTTGTTATGGAATTAATTATAAATCATATATTAGTGATCCTTAGGTTGTAGAGAACAACTTCCTTCGAAAAATTTGGAATCCGGGCATATGGGCCCGGGTTCGGATTTTGGGAAACTTTTGTTAATTGTTGGAAAATTGCTTAAATAGCTAGCATTCGATCTTGTGAGTCTATATTAACTAGTTCTTACTTCGTTTAATTAGTTTGGGATCGTTCGGCTCCGAATTGAGGGCTTGGACTTGTTCTTGGGATTTGGAGTACACTTTGGAGCGAGGTGAGTCTCCTTTCTAACATTGTAAGAAGGAATTGTCCCCATAGGTATAATAATTGAATTAAATGCTAATATTTATGGGGGCTACATACGTACTAGGTGACAAGAGTCTGCGCGTAGCGACTATTATGTTAAGTTTGGGTAGTCTAGGATCCATAAGCATGCTCTACGTGAGATTCTTTTATCTTGATGATAAATTCGGATTCGTATAAACTATTTTGATTAAGGTAAATGTGACTAATGAAGGAACCTTATCCTGTTTGGTCTTTTAAAAGAGAATATTAGGTATTCATGTGAATAACTACTCAGATATATATTATTGTTGGCTTGTTGATGAGTTTACTTATATTTAACTGCGTCGCATGGGTGATTCGCGAGCGGGGTAATAGATGCATCTATGGTTCGAGCCGTTCGACCCTTGGCAGTGCACATTTTATTTATGTTGGATCGGGCCGTACGTTCCACGGTGATTATTTACGCATGTTTTGCTTTGAAATTCTTCAAGGGTTAAGTTACATACCTGCTTAGACTATAGACAAGCATCCATATTAGTACTTGGGAAAGAACTATTACCCATGATTATTAAGTATTAATATCTTGAGATATCCATGCTTATTATAAACTCTTCTCGTATTAATTGACCCTAGTAAGTATCGAGTCGACCTCTCGTCTCTACTTCTTCGAGATTAGATGGGATACTTACTGGGTACATATTATTTATGTACTCATACTACACTTTTGTACTTAATTGTACAAGGTCTGAGGCAGGTACATCTGGCTATCAGTCGGGCACGCACCACTGAGCAGATTCGAAACTCCTACGGTGAGCTGCTTTCCCTTCTGTGCCGTTCAACAACTTGGAGGAGTTTTCTTATGTATTTATGCTGTCTATTCTGTTTAGATAGTAGGATAGTGTGTTTTGTTGTAAATTTTACTAGTTGGCCACTACTTGTGATACCGGGTCTTGACACACACATTGGTAGACGTTATTATTTTGGGGTTGTATGATTATCATGATTTTATCATCCTTTCTAATCTATTTCGAACTTAAAGAATTATTTCAACTACACGCCAACCCTTTCAACTTTAATCTATATCAATACAAGTCAAAAGGGTTCCATATTAGTAATAATATTCATGTTTTAGTTACTTAGGCATCTTCTCAAACACTTGGTGGTATAAAGATTCATAGTCCTTATTAATGGTGTATTTACACCCAATAACCCATTCTCTTGCTCCTAGATAAATTCTAAAGTCTCAAATGGTTATAATCAACATTATTCTTTATTACCCATAAGGTAAATAACACCCTTAACCAATAATAAACAATCAACAACCCAAACCTATAACCGTTCATGCTTTTCAATCAAACCCATCAACTCATATCTCATGAACTAGAATCTGTAATCATTAATTCAATGATAGAATCAATTACAGAGTGAGTATATTACCTTTTTGACGTTCAAACCCTTTGAATTCGAGTTCTAGGCTTCTTTCTCTCAACAATGATGTCCCAATCGAATATCTAATGATATGGAGGGTTTACCCATGTTAATAAGATGTTGGGAAGTTGAAATTAACTTAGAATCACCATTAGAACTTACCTTGGGTGGTGGAGGGACTCTTAAGGAGTTAGATTTTTGAGAGCTTTAATTTCGAGAGCAAGTTTTTATGTTTTGGGGCTGTGGGGGACAAAATAGGGCTTAAAATGACTTCCCATGTTGGCCACAGCATCCCAGTAGGCCTGACCGTGGTCCCGACCGCGGTAAATCGCTGGAACACTGCCTCACCACCGCGGTCGCGGTCAAAATGCTGTTGAACGTGGTGGTTACGCACCATTCTATAAAATGGGTATAACTTTTTGAACAGAGCTATGTTTGGGATCCACAATATATCATTAGAAATCTATTTCAAAGGCCTACAACTTTCATGATTTGAATTTTCCTAAATTCTTACTCATTTTCACTAAACTCTATTCGAAGACAAACTTTCTGCAAACTTAGTCGATTTTGTCGAATCTTATGCACCTCACTTTCCATCTTGATTTTGAAATAACTATTTTCACCCATAATCATCCCGATAGGACTTCATATGTCCAAAATATAACTTTACTACTCATTTAACTCATTTATACCTAATTCGAATGTGCAGGGTGTTACAAAAAGACACTATTGCCCTGCCTGCTAAAGTAGCTAAGCGATTAAGGGAGGAAGAAGAGGTAAAAGAAGATTTCGACTTCGAGCTAGTAGCTCGAAAGAGGCGGAGCACCGAAGCCTTAAAGGCAACTAAGCCCGTGATGGCCAAGGAGGCTCAGCTTCGGACCGAGGACATCTCGGAAGATGGTCCGAGCAAAGTCTCCAAGTCATAGGAGGCTGAAGATATCTCCCACCATGACAAACAATCGGCGGGTGTGCCTGAAGGGTCCGGTTCTGAAGCCCTCTGAAAAGGAGAGAACGCCCCAAGTGCCTTGCTTGGGGAAATTGATATTGGTGATTCGCCTCCCCTCCCTACATTTTCTAAGGGGAAAATTCAGGAGGCCCAAGCTATGGAGACCCCTGATATGGGAACGACCCATGAAGGGGGGGACCTATTCTGTGGCTGCTTCACGAGGGTCAAAGATTTTACCGACTTGGGTGACGCAGCGAGTATCTTCGATGAGGCTCAACAATTTCTGAGTCGGGTAAGCCTTATTTCCCTTAATTAATATTGTGCATGTGTCTATTTTTTATTGCCTGACTTCTTCTCTCTCTTCGTAGGCCTTGACACTCGATCAAGAAGAGCTTTCCAAATCTCGGGCAGAGTTGAGCTGGTGCGAGGTTGACCTCAAAAAGCTCATGGAGGAGAGAGACTCCCTCAAACTTCTCATCGGGAAAAAAGATGAGGAGATCAGGGACCTCAGAGTTGAATTGGCAACAACTCATAAAGAGCATACCGGCCTAATCGAGCATGTAATGTAAATCTTTAAAAGTTTTGACATATCAATTTGGTACCGGCGACTAACACTTTGATCCTGCAGGTTCAGCAGAAGGCCAAGAAGATCGAGAAACTTCGCGAGGAGGCCAGGATGAAGGAGGCAGAGACTTTGGGGTGGAAGAAAAATATGGACTGCCTTGCCTCAGAAAAAGATACTGCTTGAGCCCAGTATTTTTTCGGTCGAACGTCAACTCCAAAGCATGAAGGAGGAAAGCTTGGAATGAGCCAAGAAAATTGAGTAGCTTAAGGCTCGGTTGGCCGATGAACTTGCAAATGCCACATTTGAGGCAGAAAGAGTAAAGGGTGAAGTTGAGGCAATCATGGCCGTCTATCGAGCTGATGCTGAAACTGCTCAAGTCCGAGCAAAGGAGGTGGTTGACACCGCCCGGACTCGATCATACTGGGCTATCGAGCATACCAAATACCAGTCTCGAAGAGAGACTCTCGAGGAGATTCATGCTGGTGGCTTCAACCTTACTGTCAACATCAAGAACGCGAAAGTACTCGAGGCCGAAGCTAAAGCGTTGCTCTCCTTTGATGATGATGATTCCGGGAGCTCGAGTGGATCCGAGAGTGAAGAGGATGAAGATGGGCTCCTGAGGAAGATTAGGCATTTAAATTTTTTTCTTTTTTGATTTTTTGCGTAAGACTCAGAGTAGTCTTTGTAAATATTTTTGCATATATAAAACATTTCCTTTCTTATCTCAACTTTTGCCTTGTTAAATTTTTGATACACTCTGTGCTTTGCGAGCATTTTGACTCACTTGGTGCCTTACAAAAATTTCTTTGTGGATTTGAAACTTAGGCAACTTGATCGAAGTCAGACCAATATAGTCTTTATAATCGAGTGAGTGCTTGGCTCAAACTCGAAGTAGAAAAACCCTTATGTTTTAGTTGAGTGAGGGTGGATCTTCAAACATAAGTATAATGGCCCTTAGTCTCTTGAGTTGGGCCGATATGGCCTCAAGAGAATGGCTTTTTCCCTTTTCAAATTAAGTAGTTTATAAAAATCTGTTATGCCTTAGCACAAGGCAAATTTGTACCCATTAAGATTTTCGAGGATTAGTGTTATCAGAATCCTTTACTTTGTTATGCCTCAGCATAAGCTTGTTCGATAGTTTGAGCAATTTGGTACCTTTTAAGGTTTTTGAGGGTTGGCGTTATTGAAACCCTTTATAATTTTGCCGTGGGTAGCCCTTTTAACCGGTTTTGTGAAATTATTAGAAGGTCTATTTTTGTTACAGAATTCGGACGTCTCTGAACCGTATTAGTTCGGTCGTAGCCTTTAACTTTGAGGTTTGCTCTTTGGGTTTGTTTCTCAATTATACTTCGAATTTTGCTTGAAGTGTCAATCCCCGAGTGGGGTGGCCTTATCCTAAAAAATTGATGACTGCCTTTTTAAGGTCTTATGATTTTGAATTTTAATAATTCGAGCATGTCAATTTTTGAATGACAGTCCTCGAGTGCGGGGTTGATTGCTCGAGCTTTAGTTGCGATCGGCGCTTGAGCCAGTTTCACAAGTATGAAATTGTAAAGTAGAAATTTCACTAAGGCATGGAACATCTGATAAGGAAAAAGTACTTCTTTCAATAGATCATTCATGAGTACATGTTTTTTCATTAGGGCTCAGGCAATCTACATGGGCACGGTTCATTTGACCATTTGGCCCTTTACAAAATTATCCTATCGAGACCTCGTCGACACGAAGCTTCTTCCTTGAAAACATAACATCTGAGTGTGATGCCCCCCAATATTTGTAACGATCCGACCGATCGTTTTGAGCTCTAGCACATCGTTCAGCGGTTCAAGGCATTGAGTAGCTTCACTTCAGGTATTATAACTTGCATGCGTGGTCGGAATTGAATTTCGAGAAGTTCGAAGTTGATTCAGAAAGAAAGTTCTTATTTGGGAAGCTTTGAGTTGGAAGAATTGACTAAAGTGTAATTTTTGAATAAACGACCTCGGAATCGGGATTCAAAGGTTCTAACAGCTTCGTATGATAATTTCAGACTTGGACGTATGTTCGGATCGGGTTTCGGATGACCCGGGAGCATTTCGGCGCCTATTGAGGAAGTTAGCATATTGGAAGAATTTCATAATTTTGGCTGAAGTGCATTTCAATGTTATCGATGTCCATCTGGGATTCCGAGTGTGAGAATAGCTCTGTATGGTGATTCTAGTATTGAGAGCGCGTCCATAAGTGGATTTGGAGGTCCGTAGGTCATTTTGGAGTCATTTGGCGAAACATAGAATTTTGAAAGATTTTGAGAAGTTTGATCGGAAGTGGAATTTTTTATATCGGGGTCGGATTCCAATTTCGGAAGTTAGAATAGGTCCGTAATGTCAAATTTGACTTGTGTGCAAAATTTGAGGTCAATCGGACGTAATTTGATATGTTTCGGCATCGAATGAAAAAGTTTGAAATTCTAAAGTTCATTAATCTTGGAATGGAGTGTGATTCACGAATTCGACGTTGTTTGATGTGATTTGAAGCCTCGAGCAGGTCCGTGTTATTTTTTGGGACGTGTTGATATAATTGGTTGAGGTCCCGAGGGTCTCGGGTGGATTCCAGATGACCAACGGATCGAATTAGACTTAGAAGATGTGCTAAAGCAGTAGTCATCTGATGCAATCGCACTTGCGAGGTTTTGGCTGCAGGTGCGGAGCCGCAGAAGAGGCCCTAGGATTGCAAATGCGATTTTGGGTGGCGAAGAGCTGAGACCACATATGCGGTCACCTAGCCGTAGAAGCGAGAACGCACCTGCGGAAGGAAGGTGCAGAAGTGGAAGTGGGCAGCTGGGGATGACCGGAGAAGCGGAACATTATGCGCACCTGCAGAACCGTAGAAGTGGTCAAGTGACCTAGGTGCGAGGGTCGCTGGGCAGAAGAGGATTTTTATAAATGGGACTTGGCCCATTTTTCTCCCATTTTCATTTGGTTTGGGCAATTTTGGAGTTCTTCAAGGGGAAATATTCTTCAAGCATCACAAGGTAAGTTGTTCCCACTCATTATAAGTTAAATACATGGATTTTATAAGGATTCAAACATGGAAATTAGTAGAAATTGTGGGTTTTTGGTAGAAAACCTAGGGTTTGGTATTTTGGATCTTTGACAACCAATTTGAGCATGGAATTGGAAATAAATTATATATTTGAGTTCGTAATGTTGTGGGTGATGTTTATCTTCGAAAAATTTCGAAATCCGGGCACGTGGGCCTGGGGGTATTTTGTCAACTTTTCGAGCGGAGTTGGGAATTTGTCTAAATTGAATTGTTGTGAGTATTAGAGCATATATTTATGGGTTTGCTCATTTATTGACTAGTTTTGGGGCGTTGGGCTTCAGTTAGAGGTGTTAAAGTGGCATTGGAGCCGGTTATGGAACTTCAGAGCGAGGTAAGTCTTCTTTCTAACCTTGTAAGAGGGAATTGACCCCATAGGTGAACTAAATCTATATGTGCTTCTATTTGTGGGAGCTACGTACGCACGAGGTGATGAGAGTCCGTGCGTAGCTACTATTATGCTTAAGTCCGGATAGTCTTGGACCCAAAAGCATACTATACTTATGATATTTGTAACCCTATTGTAGATTTAAATTGCTTAAAACATATCGAACTTGGTAATTGAATTTCTAAAAGGATTAAACTTCGTTTTCTTGGCCGTTAAAATGGAAATTTCCCTTTTTCTTGGATAATTGCTCCCTAATGAATTCTTGATTGACTCTATTTGAATGTGTTTATGTTTGTATAACGGCCGAACACCTCGGTAGATTAAATAGATGCATCTATGGTTCGTGCCATTCGATCCTCCAGCAGTGCACAGTTTAAATATTATGTTGGATCGGGCCGTACGACCTCGACATGATTTGCGCATGCTTGTATTGCTTGCCTTGAAATTTATAATAATGATATTGCCTCCCTGGCCTGAGATAAATTTACAAATAATGAAAATGAATTTGGAAATCTCCTATTAACAAGAGGATTATTTACTTGCTTCATGATTTTTTTCTTAAGTTCACAGCCATTTTAATAAAATCCATGACTAATTATATTATTAATACATTACTGTGGACTACTAGTAAGTGTCAGAGTTAACCTCTCGTCACTACTTATTCGAGATTAGAGTGGATACTTACTGGGTACACATTATTTTCGTACTCATACTACACTTGCTGTACATTTTATTGTACAGGCGCATGTATGTCTAGTGGCCTTGTGGGCGCAACAACGTGGTTGATACGAGGACTTAAGTGAGCTGCATCTTATGAGATGCTCCGCAACCAGCAGAGTCTCCTTCAAAGTATTTTTACTTTTCATTCCTGTCCAAACTTGTATTCCGAAAAGTTGTTGTACTTTATTCTATTTTCTAATAATTGCTCATATTCTTGTGACACCAAGTTCTGGGGGGATTTAGGATGTTCATGTCACACCTCCTTTTTACTGCTACTACACCCGGAAAGGTGTAAAGGAGTTTTTCCAATTAAAGGACAATCGGAACGGAATTTATTATTATTTATTCAGAGTTGCCACTTGGGAGACTAATGGTGTCCCAAGTCACCGGTTGGATCCCGAACCAAGGAAAATATGACTCTGTTAACAGTCCGCGAACCAGAAATCCGAGTAAGGAAATCTGTTAACCCGGGAGAAGGTGTTAGGCATTCCCGGATTCCGTGGTTCTAGCACGGTCGCTCAACTGTTGTATTTGATTTTATCTGATTTCAAAAATATGTTTTAACATATGTGCCTTTATTAATAATCCGCTTTTATTATATGTTTATTTTAATAAGAATTGCAACGTCGTGAAAATGTATCTCGAACCACGTCGCACCAGTGCACCTGTGGCTTTTGACACATTTCGACTTCGTTGAGATTTGGATTTGGGTCACATAAATGTGCACCCGTATTTAGGAAAGTAACATTATTAAAATACGCGCTTAAAGCAACTACGCGTTTATTATTTTTTGGGGAAGACCGTGAAATTCACTAAACGGTCCGCCCGAATTCTAAATATTTTATGTAGCATTTATTGAGGGCCCCGCATTTGTATTGTTATTTGGCGAGGCTCGTCTCCTTATTTTATTTAAAGAGCAAGTATTATATTAGACTATAATTTTCTATCTAATATCTCTACAAGGGAAAAAACCTAATTAATTATGCATTGAATTATTCCAAAATAAGCTAAGAACTTAATTCTCTAAGCCCAAACTCAAACGATGAACTAGCCTGCATAATGAGCTTTTGATACAGCCCAATTACGTAGGCCCAATGTGAATAGATGACGGCCCAGGCAGCTATGGTGCCTTCAGCCTGGGATCGAATCCCAATCGGAACCACTACAACCCAAGCAATTTCAAGGCCAGCGTCGAGCCCATACAACAGCAATGATAAAGCATATTGACAAAAACACTTCTCTCGTTTTAATTGATGAAACATGATCTCCACAATTTTTAAACCATGCCATACCCCAACTGAACCCTATATATGCATTTATACAAATTATATTAGGTGTGTTAAACCGTTGGTAGTAATGAAAGGATACACACATTTATTCAATTAAAGATGTTAATCAAACTATAGTACTAATTAGCTACGATGAACTTCCAGATTCATTGTGACTTGAACCTAAAAATGAATATTAATCTACTATCAATTCAAATGCCCTACACTAACCAGATCTAAAACCTTATTTAAATGCAGATACTGATTTACTTCAGCAGAAATAATGACAAATTTACTGCTAGATAAAATGATCCTTACTAAATCAGCCTGCTAATTCCTTCTACTATGAGGTCATGAGTGTTCAATTCACAGTTAACCAATTCGAACTACATGCTTAACAGTCCAAGTTTTAAAACAATTCGATATTGTCACCAATACATTTACTCTATTACAAATAGGCTAAAACAAATAGTTTTCAAAGAAGAATCCTAGAACTAATAATGATACAAGTAATCAAAGAGGAATGAAGACTTCAATGAAAATCACACAGCTTCAACACTTCCATTTCACAAAGGAATCACATGAAAACAATCTGGAATAGATACCTGGATTTAAGCAAAGAAGAAAAAGGAGGTCAGTGAAGTTTCAGTGGCTAACAGCTACAACCAACAGCAATGAAATCTAGCTTGAGCCAAACAAACTCTCAAATATCCCAGGAAGAAGTATAGAAAGGTAACACTCAATAGGCAACCAAACTCAGCTTAATTGAACTTAAAATCACTTGAAATTGCACTTAAACAATTCTGAAAACTTCAGCCGCTCATCAATCAACCAAAAACCAATCAATCCAACTCAAAATTTGTTCGAAAACTCCACTAATGAATCTCTGAAATCTTTGGCACTTAGAAGAATGGAATTTAACAATTAAAAATCAAAATTAACTAGGTTTATCTAATAAAACAATAATATTTTTGGGTTTTTACTGATTTTCTAATATTTTTTTTTTGATTTTGGAAGGTTTAAATTTCAAATTGAAATCTGAAATTGAAAGAGGAATTTTGGGGGGAATTATTTTTGGAGGTTCAAACTTGTATTTCAAGGCAATGCATATGCCTTTTTATAGGCATGAAGGAGGGCAGCCCTCAGAATACTTTATTTACTAGGTAGCACCTTTATTTTCTAACTTGTTGCTCAAGTATACCCCATAATTTAACTAAAATGTGCCTTAACATCCACACGTAGAAGCTTCTAGGAAATTCTAGCTAGATTCCATACCTTGAATTACCCCAATTGCCCCTACCCTTATTATGGAGTTATTGAATTACCCTACTAGACCCCAACCCCATTTCTTATCCTAATTAACTATCACCTATAACCAATTCCTTGGGATTAACCAATAACAAAAGAGAATTATCTAATCGTTGAACCAAACCATCTAATTAACTATCAGATTTCTAATTAAAACAATCACTATTGAAAAAATTACACTAAACTAATCATATAATTAACAACTAACAATTCTAACACTGAACGATTATGCATTAATATGTGAACCCAAATGAACAAATAACAAACATGAATCAACTAATTACCCTCAATAACTAAGAAGCAGAATGGATTTGGGAACAAATAAGACTAAGAAAAAAGCAGAAATTAACTTGGCCACATTTTTAATCACATGCAATCAAAACAAAAACAAAACTAAATAACAACAAAAAAGAAAAGAAGTCACTCAAATCCGGATAAGTCTCGCAGTTTCAATTCGACCCTGTCTGGCGAAATTCGAATGCTGATAATAGTAGAAACCTTACTAGGGAAGCCCGGGGACCTTGTAACACCCATTTGAATCATTTCAGAGCATCTAGGGTTTTTGGTCGGAAAACTTAAAATTGAGATTTGAGAATTTCTGGCCATATTCGAGGGATGAGGTTAGCGGAATTAGCTAGAGGAGACTCAAGCGAACCTAGGGTATTAATTTGGGACTGTTTGGCATACCTTGGGTCTTTGCCGGAGAATCTTCAATCTAAAATTCGACGCATTTGGTCGGTATTTGAAGGAAACTGTTTGCCTATTTGGAAAGAGGGTGAAAAGGGGAAGCTGGGGTGTTATTTTGGTGGCCATTGGGGTGACCGGCGTTCGCCGGCGGCGGCTAGGGTTTGGGTTGTTTGAGACGAATCAGTGGATTTTGAGGGAAACCAAGCTCATATTCGAGAAGAGGGTGTTAAGATGGTGTGAGGGCGTATTTTTGGGAACCATTGGATTAGGTCACGCTCGCCGGCGGTAGGGTTCCGGCGAGGTAACAGTGAGGGAGGCGGAGGAGAAGAGATACGAGGAAGATAAAGTTTGTCTGGGGTTTAATAATTTGATTTGGACAATTTTATTTAAAACTCTAGATGAATTTTGGGCCGTCAGATTATGGGAAATGAAAGGCCACGATTGATTTGCCATGAAAACGACGTAGTAACACCCTCATACTACGTCGTTTTGATAATTTGAAGGGTGGGCGTCTGGACCGGGTATAGATGTATTTTGGGCCTGGGTAAGGGCATGGGTCAACGAGATGGGCTTGGGGTGTTTTGAGGGGTTTTGGGCTCAATTTAGCCCAAGGCTGATGGCCTGACTTATTTAAATTCAATTAATCACTTTCTTTTTGTATTTCATT